>VDFB02104581.1:0-81441 GCA_007258455.2 Sequoia sempervirens | reverse complement strand
CCCTCTCCCTCTCTCAAGTCTCTCTCTCAAAGTCACTCCCTCTATTGCTCTCCCCTCTACCCTTAACCCTTAAACCCTAAACCCTTAAACCCTCTACCCTTTACCCTTAACCTTATACCCTTTATCTCTCTCCCACTACCTCCCTCCCTCTCTTTCACTAACTCCCTCTATCTCTCCCCTCTACCCTTAACCCTTAAACCATCTACCCTCTACTCTATGTCTCTCAAGTCTCTCCCTCCTATCCCCTCTCCCTCTCTTAGGTCTCTCACTCACTCACTCACTCCTATATCTCTCCCCTCTACCCTTAACCCCTAAACCTTCTACCCTCTACCCTATACCCTTAACCCTCCCTTCCTTTATCTCTCTCCTACTCCCTCCCTCTCTCTCTCTCAAGTATCCCTCTCTCTCTCTCACTGACTCCTATCTCTCTCACTCACTCCCTCGATATCTCTCCCTCTACCCTTAACCCTAATCCCTTAACCTTATATTGTCAACCCTCTACCCTCAACCTTAAACTATCAAACCTCTACCCTCTACTCTCTTTCTCTCTCTTTGTCTCTATCTCCCCCTCTCCCCTTCTTCCTCTCTTACCCTCTCCCTTCCCCTTCCCAATTCTCTCTCTCTGTCTCTCTCCCTTTCCCTCTCTCTCTCTATATCCCTTTCCCTCTCTCTCCCTTCCCCCTCCTAATTCTCTCTCTCCCCCTCTTTCCATCTCTCTCTCTCTCTCTTTCCTTCCCTTTCCATCTCTCCCTCTCTCTCTATCTCTTGCCCACCCTCCACCTCCTAATTACTCTAGGGTCTATGTGTGCAAAAATTGGATATCCAATTTATAACCCCAAAATCTTATAAAATGTTTTTAAAATCAAATATATTACCCGACACAATTTAGATATATGATTTTTGCCACTTTGGATTGGGCATTACTTTAGGGCAATGTACTGACACCCAACCCAAAAAAAATTCAACTCAGGATTTTCACATTTTTTGGCGAATGCAAAATGCTACTTTTTCATATCACCACTTTTTGGCCCATCCTAATCCTGCACATACCAATATGAGGGTGAATCCCCATTTAGTTTTCATGATAGATTCTTGAAATATTGGTATGTTAAACCAGAATTAGACAAAATTGATTAATCAATATGTGTTTATTTCTTTTGTGAAATACTTGATCCAAGTATGAGTACCATGCCACAATATTTGAAGCCTTATAGTCTGGGATTTATATTCCAATGGCTTGAAGTAATAGTAAAGTAATATGGAAATAGTTTCCTTGTTGGATTGTGTTTTGATACTCTAGCTGAGCTTGATCAAATGAGTTTAGATGGTATAGAAAAATATAGTAATGCATCTTATTATGGTGAAGATCTTGCTTTTGAGAAGTCCATAGAAGACGTGTGTGCAAAAATAGATTGCAAGAATAGTAACCAAGCTATAAGGTATGATGGAGTGACTGCAACATTTGATATCATGCTTTTTATTGATGTTGAAATTGTAGAAATAGAGATTCAACTTTCTATATCAGGTGAAGGTAACATAGTGTATGGTGATCTTCAATTGGAGCAGTCATCCATGGAGAGTTGCAGTGAAGAAATCAATGATGATTGATGAGCTTAAAATATGTTCATAAGTTTGGATATTATGATGAACTTTTAATATTTTTACTTTTGTTATTTGTGGTTGTTTAAACTCTGTTGAAACATTTTATGAGGATATCCTGTAGCAAAATACTTTCATATTCCTGCAGCTTATTGTGTTGACTTGATTACATTTATTGCCCCGTTGACTCCCTAAATGACTGGTATATCGCATACAATTTTTTTTGAATGATGAAATAGATTTAAATGTGTGATTAATGAATGGATATTGTGTATGTGCCATACGCCTTTTCTTTCACACCTGTTACCTTTTGTTTCACAGGTTGATGAAGAATGATTGAGTCAAGTGCAGTTGATCTCGGCCTTGCAGTAAAGTCCATTTCCTGAACGACTTCAAGGAAGCTCCGACGAAGACTCTTTGACCAAAACCGTTGGGAAAGATTTTTAATGACAGTCAATTTGGAAAGAGTGGAGCGCTAGATTCTCTCCGGATTGGGTTGAACGCATAAATTCATTTATGAAGTTTGTTCCTTGATTTTGGGATACACTTTACTTCCATGTCTTTCTTTGATAGGGTTAGTTAGTTAGTTGCTCTCCTGATTTTAAAATAAAGTACTCCTCCTGGGCGAGTGAGAGGATGATGATAGTTAGAGTAAGATAGAAGCATAGTGATAGCAGATATCATGTAAGAATCAATATGATAATGAAAAGAAAAATTTGTTTGACAAGAGACAGAATTTGTTGTTAGTTTCCATATCAACAAAGAAATGTATACCATTATGTTTTCATGAATAAAGTTTGATGAAGTTCTAAGTTCAGCACCTGTGTAATCAGTAGATGCTTGCTAAGGGGGCCCACTTAGTAAGTATCTGTAGCTAGTTGATTAGTTGTTCTTTTCTGTTGATCTTTAGTTAGCTTTCATCTTTGAGATTTTCATACAAACTCAGTCTTGTATTGCTCCTGCAGCATAGAGAATACATCTCTGTGCTTGTTCCTACAGCATAAGGCCAGTTCATAGTTTGTGTTTCAGTCGTAGCTGTTATGGTTTCTATTTTAATCAAATCATAGTTGAGTTAAAGAACTTCACATTACCTTTATGTAGCATAGATAGAATTCCTTTTCAGTATTTATTTTCGCTAAGTCTTGACTGAAACTAGTTCTTAGTGCATATATTTTTCCGTGCCATTTAAAGTATACGTCCCCTGATTTGACAAGTAAATGAACATCCATAGAGAGGTATTAGTCACCTTTCGGAATGTCCAATTCTCAAGAAAGGTTTTTCTGTGATTTTCATATCCTTTTATGGGCGCGACCATTTTTGGCGCCGTTGTCGGGGATGGCATCTAGCTAGGAATTTTTCAGAAGTCATTTTTAGCATTAGTTTAGTTTGTTAGTCAAAAATTCTCTAGATCTTTCAATCCCCTATTCATCGTATTGCATGCATAGAAGAAGAAGAGACACACTGCAAAGGTTCCTCCCTGAAAACTTGTTTATTGAACTACCATTTGACCCAGCTGATAACGAACCTGAGGAAAATCCATTTGCTCTGTTATTCCAGCAACCAAACATGGCAAATAGTCCACCTAATAATCCACCTCCTGCATTTGAGTTTCCCATTGTTCCTCAGAGAGATACTGACAATCTTAAAAACATTCCCTCTTCCTTGCTTCCAAAGTTTTATGGTCTGGTTATGGAGGACCCAGAAACTTTTCTATTTGAATTTGATGTCCTCTATCGTAGTTATGACTACAACACAGACACTCATAAATTGAAGTTATTTCCTTCCACTTTGAAGGAAGGAGCTCTTAGATGGTTCATGAGTCTAGGAAGAGGTGTTGTAAATAGTTGGGCGGCCATGCAGACAAAATTCTTTGAAAAGTATAAGGAATATTGTAAGAGTGCTAGCAAAGGTGATGACATATTTCGAATTCAACAGAAGGAGGATGAAAGTTTGGAAGATTATATTTCCAGATTTTTGTTTTCACTAAAGAGGAATTCAAACCATACTCTTAATGAGGACTCTCAGAAATTACTCTTTCTAAGGGGAATCAGTGATGCTTGTATAGATGCCCTGGACCTGATGGGAGGAGGTGATATAGCCCAACTGTCTTGGGATGATATAAAGAAAATATATCTTAACTACTCTCGAGCAATAGTTAAGAAAGGTCGAGGTCATCATGCTACAGTGGGGAAGTCTTCTTCTGGTGGAGTTTCTCGGATGGAGATAACAAATTTGATGTCTGATTTCAAGCAGGACATCATTAATAATATGGCTACACAACTAGACACCATGAAAGCTCGGAAGAAACATGAGGAAGCTGAGGCAGTTCTGGCCGAGTTCTATCCATATTGCAGACAGAAGAAGCATGATTGTAGATGCAAGATGGTGACTAATTTGGAAGCTAGGCAACTACCTACTGACTTCAAATCAGTAGAAGGTGATGATGATCAAGTGTTCTTTGTTGCGCAAAGAAGACCATGGGCCCAAAGACAAGGTATGCCTCAAGATCCTTTAACTTTTGGTAATCCTTATTCTGGCTATAATAACCAATGGCAACATGCATATGGACCACCAAAACCCTGGAATCCACCTCAACCAATTTGGCCTAATTATCAGAACCCGCAATGGCAATCTCCTCAAGGAGGTTGGCAGCAGCCACAAGGGCAATGGACCCCACCTTTAGGTAATTGGCAGCAAAATCCTCAATGGAGAGGTCCTCAGCAATGGAAAAACTAGTCCTCTGGATTCCTGCAGCTTTCACAGCCACAACCACAGGCCCTCATGCCACCTCCTGCAACAACTGCCACAAATATTGGCCCTCCAAAGCAAATTCCTATGCCTACCCAGCCATTGCCAAACCCCAATAATCGGCAACAGCAGCAGCCACAACAGCCTACGTATCTTACCGAAGCCAACCAATATCAAGCTTATGCCTTAGACGTTAATGACATCCATTTGAGGTCTGGAACCACTTTACCTGCTCCAAAACCCCCTCTAATTAGTGAAATACCAGATTCTCCCCTTGAAGAATCTATATCACCTGTTGATCCTACTGAGCATATGCCTATACCTGATACAGTTTCTAAGGAGTCTTCTTTGCGAAATCAAGACAACCCACCTTTTCCTCAGAGGTTGCAAAGTACTGCATTTAAATCCATGGAAGAACCCACTTTTGACATTCTGGATCGGCTCAAAAATGTACAAATTCAAATTCCCTTATTTCAGGCTATTAAAGATGTTCCTATTTTTGGAAAATCCATTAAAGAGGCCTATTTAAAGAAGCTTGGATGGAAGAAAAAGGATCCTCAAACAATTCATGTCTTAGGAAAATTGGCTGATATAATGTTGGGAAATGCAGTCATTCCAAAGTATATTGACCCTGGAAGTCCTGTAGCGCAGATACATATAAATGGCCAAGTTGTAAAAAATGTTTTGATTGATTTAGGTGTTGCCATCAATGTCATGACAAAGCATACTATGGACTCCTTGAATATTTCAAACATTAGGTCTACACCCACAGTTCTGCATCTTGCAAATAGCTCCACAGTTAAACCTGATGGGATGGTGGAAGATGTAATTGTCACTCTTGAATCTTGGGAATACCCTGCTGATTTCACAATATTATCAGTTAAGGAAACTTTAGGAGGGTATCCAATTATTCTCGGTAGACCATGGTTAGCAACTACTGATGCTTTTATAGGATGCTGTTATGGAGATATGACCATTTCTGATGGACAGTCCACAAAAAAATTGGCTCTGTATCTGCCTGCTAAACCTCAAATAGATTTGTCCCAACCTGTTTGGCCAGATGTGGGGGAAGAAACTGAAGAAGCCAATTCCTTGGCTCAATTAATGATGCTTCAAAATGATTCATTCTTACAACTTCAGAGTGAGGATGCCTTGCTTTTCCAAATTCTGTAGTTTAATTCTGATACGGGTAGTTCATCTACAATGTTTCCTGCAGCAACCAAATTCTGAGAGTTCACTGCCTAAACTTCCTGCAATTTTTCATAACCTGCTTCCACAAGAGGTACAAACATCACCTGTAGATTCTATGAGTAATCTCACGAAGTAGATAGAATTGTCTCCAGGTCATTGTTTGAATGCCAATAGCAAGTTGTCACAGTCTCAAGAGGCTAACTTATTAAAAATGCTACAAGAACAACATAAAGATTTTGCATGGGAATATGGGGACATGTAAGGGATAGATCCTCGAGTTTGTACTCACATGATATATATCAAAGAAGATTGTTCACCAGTAAGACAACCTCAAAGAAAATTAAATCCAGCACTTAGTGAAATAGTTAAAAGTGAACTTCAAAAGTTGCTTGATGCTGGTTTTATTTACCCAATCTTCGACAGTCAATGGGTTTCTCCACTAGTCATTGTCCCCAAAAAAGGAGGAAAATGGAGAGTGTGTGTAGATTACAGAGAATTGAACAATGCCACTAAAAAAGATCACTTTCCACTACCCTTTGTAGACCAAGTACTAGACTCACTGTCTGGCAAAAGATATTTTTCCTTTTTGGATGGTTACAGTGGGTACAATCAGATAAAAATTGCCCCTGAAGATCAAGATAAGACCACTTTTACCTGTCCATGGGGAACATTTGTTTATTCAGTCTTGCCTTTTGGTCTGTGCAATGCGCCAACAACATTTCAGAGAGCAGTAATTAGTATCTTTGCTGATATATCTCATGAATGTATGGAGATTTATATGGATGATTTCACTACCTATGGAGTCACATTTGAAGAAGCACTGGTGAATTTAGAAAAGGTATTGAAAAGGTGCAAAGAGAAAAATTTGTCTTTAAATAGTGAAAAGTGTTTTCTAATGATGGAAGAAGGTATTGTTCTAGGTCATCATATTTCAAAGAATGGAATTCAGGTTGACCCTGCTAAAATTGAAGTTATTCAGAATTTACAAACTCCTGCAAAACAAAAAGATGTCAGAAGCTTCCTTGGATATGCAGGATATTATAGAAGGTTTATAAAATATTTCAGTAAAATTTTCAGCCCACTTTATGCCTTGTTAACTAAGGATTCTCAATTTGAGTGGACAGAGGCCTGTGAAAAATCCTTCCTGCAACTAAAAGACTTGCTTACTCAAGCCCCTGTTCTTCAAGATCCAAAATGGAATTTGCCTTTTCACATACATGCTGATGCCTCTGATTTTGGTATAGGAGTAGTTTTAAGTCAAAAAGAAAATTCAATTGAGCATGCTATTTACTTCATCAGCAAGAACCTTCAAGGTCATGAGCTCAACTATACTGTTACAGAAAAGGAATTGCTTGCAGTAGTGTATGCTTTGAATAAATTTAGGCATTATGTCAGATTATCAGATATTTGTCCATACTGACCATGCAACAATCAAGTATCTGATGAACAAACCTGCCATCTCTGGTAGGTTGGCACGATGGCTCCTGTTATTACAAGAATTTGACATTACAATCATTGACAAACCAGGAAGAGCTAATGTTGTAGCTGAATTTTTATCAAGACTTCAATTAGTTGCACCTGTTGAACATGAGGTCATTGATGATAGGTTTCCAGATGAACACTTGTTCTCCATTGTTGTACATACACCATGGTTCACAGACATTGCCAATTATCTAGCAGCAAACAGAATACCAGCTCATTTTTCCCCAAAAGAAAAGAAGTTATTAATAGAGAAAAGTTTTAATTTTTCATGGATTGCAAATTATCTGTTTTATACTGGACCTGATCAAGTGATGCGAAGATGTGTAAGAGAAGATGAGACTTATGATATCTTGCATGCTTGCCATGATGAACCATGTAGGGGACATTTTGCAGCAAAAAGAACATCAATGAAGATTCTTACAACAGGGTACTATTGGCCAACATTACACAAAGATGTTGTGGCCTATACAAGGAAATGTGACAGATGCCAGCGTATAGGAAGACCAACCAAGTTAGATGAAATGCCGCTATATCCACAGGTAATAGTAACCCCTTTTGATAAATGGGGAATGGATTTTGTAGGACCAATTGATCCACCATCAAATGGCAAGTCATATATTCTAGTTTGCACAGACTATGTAACAAAATGGGTTGAGGTAAAAGCTATGACTCATCCTCGAGATAACAAAGTTGTTGAATTTTTGTATGAACAAATTTTCACAAGATTTGGAGTCCCCAGAGAGCTTGTAACTGATCAGGGAGCTCAGTTCACATCCAATCTAATCAATGTATTAATGAATGACTATAAAATCAAACATAGGAAGTCCAGCCCCTATCACCCTCAAGCCAATGGTCAGGTAGAGGTAACAAACAGGGAAATTGAGGTGATCCTCACAAAGACAGTGCAGATCCATAAAAAGGATTGGAGCAATAGACTTCCTGAAGCAGTTTGGGCTTACAGAACTACTTGGAAAACAACAACTGGGTTTACACCTTTTGAGCTACTTTATGAGAAAACAACCATGTTTCCCATAGAATTTGAGCACAAAACTTTGAGGACAACTCTTGAACTCTATGGAAATATCTGAAGCATAGAAGGACCGTCTCCTGCAGCTCAATGCTTTGGACGAAATGAGAAAATCCACCCTACAGCATACAGAAGCAATCCAACAGCAAAGGAAGAAATGGCATGATCAACACATAAAAACCAATAAATTTTCTGCTGGTGATTGGGCTCTGTTATATGATTCCAAATATCAAGAAAACCAGGGTAAGCTCACAACATGTTGGCTTGGCCCCTATGAAGTTGAGAATTTGTTTGAAAACAGAGCTGTACAGCTGGTGACAATTGATCCAGTCCATTTTAAATTGCTAGTTAATGGCCACCGACTCCGGTTGTACCATAAACCAGTCTCAAAGGAAGAATTCATGCAGCAGTTCGTTCAAGTTCCACCTGATACTCTTCCTGCAGCCGAAGGCTTTAGCCTTTCTCCTGCAGCTTCACTGTAATTTTGAAAACGCATGCTCATAATAAAGGTTTTTTTTTTTAAAAGGAAACCCTTTTTTCTCCATACTCATTTATCGACCCCATCTCACTTCTTTATCTTCCATCCATCCATCTCATCCATTGATTCCATCCATTCATCTCGTCCACCCACATCACCCATCCACCTCATCCATCCACATCAACTTTCATTATGATATCATTCCCAACTATCAATTCATGCAGACGCTGTCATCTTTCTTCACACGTACGTGCAAATATCAAAGGTATGCAATATCTTTTATTATCGCATATTTGATTTATTTTATTCTATTCATTTACTACTATGCATGTACCGGTCATTATTACCAGATCTCTGCCTATTCTCTAGTACATGTGAGGACACATGTCATACTTTAAGTAGGGGGCGGGGTAATCCACCTTTTAAACCCTATCTTTTTGCCGCTACCATAACTGCGCAAATAACCATTCTTTAATACTTTTCTGGTACTTTCCAAATGTGATCGTATGTCCTTCTTTATTGCATGTCTTTCTTGTAAAATATGATTAAGACTGCTTGTTTAAAAAGATCATTTTTGGAAAAGAAAAGAAATGTGACGGCAGGACAGAAGAAAAACCAGAGCAGAAAGGGAAATAGGGAATTTGAATTTTCAGCAAGGAATTGAGTTCAGCTACGATAAAACTGTGAACATGGGTGGTCAGTTGGTATGACATGAGCCTGTAGCTCATGAACTATTATTTCAAAATCCTCAAACAATCCACGCATTCAGCCTCTGTGGATGGTTAAATTACTTTTTGAGTTTAAATGATTTTGATGAGGAGGCTGCTGGAGAATTTTTGAGAACCCTTTCTGAAGGGGAAGCCACCGTATGAGGTCTAACAGTTGTTGCAACTGAAGACAGAATTGTTGAAGTAACCGGGCTTCCAGCTATTGGAGAAAACTTTTCTTCAGACGCTGCAGCTGCAAGGGCTGAGTTTTCAATGCCCACTGATGGACCTTTGGAAGTCTCTAGGTAGGGATGTAAGCGCATATCATTGCCTCCTCCTTATTTAGAATATGCCACTTACATAATCAGGTATTTAACCTATGAAGGTCATTTCTCCTACTTGCATTCTCATCATTTCAAATTATTAAGCCATATGAGGCATGGGTTAGTTGTAAATGTTCTGAATTCTCTGTTAAATTTTTTAGAACAAAGTGCCCATGGAACCCAACAGGGGAAAGATAATTATGTTACTCACCATGGCCTTATCAAATTACTGATTGAATGCTCTTTAAGAGATGTCTCACCTCTTTTCTGGCAACAATTCATTGCCCAAAAGAGCTTGCAAATTCCACAACCCCCTAGGGTACTTACCCCACAACCTCAGAAAAAGAAGAAAGAAATTATATCTACTAGTAGAACAGGGCAAGGGTCATCTACTCCTGTAGCACCTGGTCCTGCAGCTTTCATACCTAAATCATCTGCTAGGGTACAAACTAGGTCTGCCACTAGGAGAGAGAAGGGAAAAATAAAGGCAGAAGGGTCCCCAGAATCTGACCCTCATTCTCAAAAAAGGCAATGCCCTTCTCCTGCAGCATCATCCCCTGTAGCCGTCTCTCCTACAGTAACACCTGTTGCTATCACCAGCTCACTGTCATCCTCTGGTAGGGCAGAGCCCTCTGAGTAGACAAGAAAGAGGAAGGCTACCATAACACCTCCTACATCCGCATCAGTGCTAAGAAGAGTTTCCACAAGGAAGCAATCTAAGACCTCCCCTGCTTCACTTCAACTAGAGGTTATTGTAATTTCAGAAGGGTTTGTTGAGTCTGAATTTAATGTTTCTCAGAATGTGTCCGAAAATGCCGCTCAAAGTTCATTCGTTCCTGAAGAGGAACAAGTTGAAACAAAGGAAATGGAGCATAATGAGCAAGGGTTACCAAATCTGGATGACTTGGCTACCGCTGCTATGCAGTTTTCAAAGGAAGCACAGACTTCTCCTCTGCAGCAACAAGAATTTATCTTGCAGCAAGAGCAGGAACTAACTGAACAATTGAATGTGCCTAGTGAAGTTACATTTCAACCTGCAACTTGTAAAGCTATTGTTCTTTATAAGAAAACATTTTTAATTGAGTTTATGGAATATGTCAAAAATAACTAGGAAACAGTTACATTACAAACCCTGACTTTCTGACACATAGCCCAGACTAACATGCAGCAAAGTCTATGGGAAGTAGAAAGGAAGAAATTGAAAAAGGAAATTGAAAGTCAGAAACAAGAAATTGCTGAGTTGAAAGCAAAAATGGATGAAATGTTAAAAGTAACTGGTCAGATTATGGAATGCAGACCACCACCCAGGGTTTATGCTTTGTGCCTTAAAGAATAGTTCTTATGGTTCCAACTGATGAGAATTTCTAGAAACCAAGATCCTATACTTCATACTGCCAAAGAATTTTACAAAGCATACCAGGCAGCCCCCAAATTGGTTAAGAAATTCTCTGTGTGAATTCTATTTACATGGCTTTTTAATTCCATTTGAAACATAATGGAATCCTCTTCTGTATATTGGTGATATTTATTTGAGAGCATTTATGTCATGGGCAGCAAATGAGGTGAATTATGGCTGGTAGTGGGAAAAATATGAGGAAGTTGAGAAAACTGAGCCTGTTCCATTACGCTCTCAAAGTTCAAACCCCCATGCAATGTTGAAAGACTGGTTTGCTCTGACATATGGCATTAATAATGTTACAGCCAGAGAGAAAATATTTGATATCAGGAAACAAGTATATGATGAATTTCAGGCACAACCATACTCGTTTTGGAGATTGGCATATACCAGAAGTGAGAAAAGATGGGAAAGATTAACTGTTGGATTAAGAAGATCCGAACCTCACAGTCCCTTAAATTTTACAGCAGCTCTTAAAAGATCAAGCAGATATACACAATTGGTACTTCAAACGAGATTTGAACTGTGGTTGCCATTGACATCCAGACCTCCTGTGCTAATGTGGCCCCTCTATCCTCACCAGGCTACAAATCTTAATGATGATTTAGAAAACCAAAGGTATGAAAGGTGCCGGGATTTCAAAGGATTTTATTACAGGTTTGGAAATCCATCTCAAAGTCATGCAGCAACCACTAACTTCAGAGAAACCACCAGGAAAGTTAATGTTGGAGGACCAGCATTGGGCTAAGTAGGGGGCAGAATGATGAGCTTAAAATATGTTCATAAGTTTGGATATTATAATGAACTTTTAATATCTTTACTTTTGTTATTTGTGGCTGTTTAAACTCTGTTGAAACCTTTTATGAGGATATCCTGTAGCAAAATACTTTCATATTCCTACAACTTATTGTGTTGACTTGATTACATTTATTGCCCCGTTGACTCCCTAAATGACTGGTATATTGCATACAGTTTTTTTTTAATGATGAAATAGATTTAAATATGTGATTAATGAACGGATATTGTGTGTGTGCCATACGCCTTTTCTTTCACACCTGTTACCTTTTGTTTCGCAGGTTGTTGAAGAATGATCGATTCAAGCGCAGTTGATCTCGGCCTTACAGTAAAGTCCATTTCCTGCACGACTTCGAGGAAGCTCCGACAAAGACTCTTTGACTGAAACCATTGGGAAAGACTTTTAATGACAGTCAATCTGGAAAGAGTGGAGTGCTAGATTCTCTCCGGATCAGGTTGAACGCATAAATTCATTTATAAAGTTTGTTCCTTGATTCTGGGATACACTTTACTTCCACGTCTTTCTTTGATAGGGTTAGTTAGTTAGTTGCTCTCCTAATTTTAAAATAAAGTACTCCTCCCACACAAGTGAGAGGATGATGATAGTTAGAGTAAGATAGAAGCATAGTGATAGCAGATATCATGTAAGAATCAGTATGATAATGAAAAGAAAAATTTGTTTGACAAGAGATAGAATTTTTTGTTAGTTTCCATATCAACAAAGCAATGTATACCATTATGTTTTCATGAATAAAGTTTGATGAAGTTCTGAGTTCAGCACCTATGTAATCAGTAGATGCTTGCTAAGGGGGCCCACTTATTAAGTATCTATAGCTAGTTGATTAGTTGTTCTTTTCTGTTGATCTTTAGTTAGCTTTCATCTTTGAAATTTTTATACAAACTCAGTCTTGTATTGCTCCTGCAGCATAGAGAATCCATCCCTGTGCCTATTCCTGTAGCATAAGGCCAGTTCATAGTTTGTGTTTCAGTTGTAGCTGTTATGGTTTCTGTTTTAATCAAATCATAGTTGAGTTAAAGAACTTCGCATTACCTTTTTGTAGCATAGATAGAATTCCTTTTCAATATTTATTTCCGCTAAGTCTTGACTAAAACTAGTTCTTAGTGCATATATTTTTCCATGCCATTTAAAGTATACGTCCCCTGGTTTGACAAGTAAATGAACGTCCATAGAGAGGTATTAGTCACCTGTTGGAATGTCCAATTCCCAGGAAAGGTTTTTCTGCGATTTTCATATCCTTTTATGGGTGCGACCAATGATTTCCAGTTTGGTAGTGTGGGATATGACACTATTGATTGTCGCAAAATAATGGATAGAGAAGAAGATATGTATGCAAGAGATTCATTGAATGAATTAGTTGAGGTAGCTAATTGTGTTGGAAATGCATATGATGGTGGTGTAAGTGATGAAGAAAATGCTTCCTTGTTTGATTTCTCACCCTCTTCTATCCTTTTTTTTTGTTTTGAAGTTGTCACTAAGTTTTTACATGAGGATAGCTACATAGAGGTAGCTATACATAAAGATGAAAATGTAAAGATAAATATTGGTACAAATGATGATTTTTTTTTATGATGAGTTTGCACTTGAGGAGTGTGATTGTGTTTGTGACATGGATGTCTATGAAAACTTGTTTTCATGGGGTGCAACTCATAGTATTCCCCATGAGCAGTGGACTTCAAGTCAGTCATGATAGGACAGTGTTTTTGAGATGACCTCCACAGATGTGTGTTACAACCTCTAAAAATGGTTGATCTAAATGAGAAATGTGTTCTATGTCAGGAAGGTTCCACCCAAGGAGAACCCTCGAGATTTCAGTACAAAGGAGATTGAAATCTAAGAATAGCGTTGACCTAGGGACTGAATATAACAAAAAGGGGTTCACCACCAAGTATAAACTTGGAAAAGATAATATGATGGAAAACACAATGTGATATGCAAAATGACCTAAGAGATATTGTAAAACACAATATGATATGTAGACTAAGTCTAAATGACCTAATAAAGTGAATAAAATGCAATAACAAGGGATGAGATTGGAAGTGTGCACATGGAAACTTAGAGAGGCTAAAGTGAAGACTAGAAATGACTCTAGAATTCTAGGAAATTTGAATTTTAGACCAATTGGGACTCATTCACCAACTTGGGTGAATCAGTCCTAGATCAAGATTTCTAATGGAGAAGCTATTTCAGGAAAAAAGGTTACTGGAATCTACAAATAGATCTGACAGACACCTTCAATGGGACTCATTCACCACTAAAGGTGAATCAGTCCAGTTCCACTTTTTCAAAAATTGAAATCTTTTATTTGTACTCCAACACTTGCACTTTCTTCCCAAATTGAGTTTTGGATCTAGATCTATGAACATACATGCGAAACAGAATATAACTTGATTTTCTAATGGGGGGTTTCCTTTGTGAAACCCCTAATTTGGTAATTAAACCTTGAAAGAAATAATGGAATGTGCATAAAAACCCTATCCGTAAGTGTGTTAAAGACTAAGAAATCTAAGATATGATGAAATCCTATTCTAATGTGTAAGAATATGATGCAACAATTGAAATGCAAGATGAATGACTCACTTGTGATTATCTCCAATCATCCCAAGTAAACTCTAATGATACTTTTACCTTTCTTTGGCTTGATGGCTAGTTACATCTCTCTAACCTAGAATCCATCATGATTCACCATAGGAATCCATGATCAACCTTTGAAAATGCTAGATCTTGATAGAAATTGAGCTAGAATAACTGCAAAATACTTTAATGTTGCTCCAATGCTATTGTGAAAGATTCCTTGAAGACCCTTGATGCTTAATGCTTGCTTAAAGTGCTTGAGTTATGCTTAGATTGTGAAAAGTGACTTAGAAGCTTGCTTTTATAAGCATTATCACCTAATTGACTGCTATTTAGATCTCAAAGGTTGATATTCACCAAAAAAATTAATTAAATTGATGAATTCCTGCTCAAATTTGAAAAAGACCCCAAATGGGACTCATTCACCACCCTTGGTGAATAGGTCCCACCAAAGGGGACTCAACCACCACCCTTGGAGAATGAGTCCCACCTAAGGTTTTTGAGGTGGATTTTCAGGATTTGAATGTTTTAAATGCTTTTTGTCAGGGTTTAAGTTATTTTATATGATTTTGAGTGGAATGAGCCTTGAGATCCAAAATAATAGTTCATAGGGGCCTATAAATGATGATTTAAAAGAGTAATTAATGCAAGGTTTCCCAAGATAGGTGCAGATTAGACCAATAATTATACTATCTCGAAGAAGGGAGTACAATTTTGGTGGTAACACCTAGCCCCCACTTTAGCACCCATATGACTCTACGTGCATATGTAAGCTAAAGGACTCTAAATAGTACACTTTATTTCATAAAAGGATACTCATTCAAAAGATGGGAGAATGGAGCCCCCAATGTAGTTATCTACAAAAACACAACATTAGGAACTACATCCTGCAACATAAATTCATTAGTTGTCCTAAAAATCCTCTTATCTAAGTTCTAGAAATTAAATTCAAGGGCATATGTGTACCCCCCTTGATTCTGCTTACTTTATAGAGGTGGAATCAGAGTAGTTATCTAGCCACATCAAATAGGGCAAGTCATATCATAGGACATTTCCAAGTACCATGCCACATTACGATAGATGATTGATGATGTCAAAAGCAGAATCACGATTATAATGCAATGAACGACATTGAAAGCGGAGCTCTCTAACAACCATTATGTTTATTTGAATGGAAAGCACTTTTTAAACCAAATATGGTAAAAAACTTAGTTTTAGCCTACATAAGAGAAAAAATTGAAGTAAGGGTATGTGCAGGATCATCATGGAAACAATAGGCCCTTAAGTGGAAAAAAAATCAGAAAAAATAGAGTTGGGAAATTTGACGTAGAAATTTGAATAAGTTATCTATATTATTTCAAAAATATGTAAGAATAGAATCTATAGAAAATTAAATGTAGTTTCTAAACTACTAATTTTTATTTTTAAAATCTATTTGGTGAAAATTTGAAATTTCAATGCAGAGTACTTAAATTTTAGGAAAAAATAAGTAGGTGTTTGTCTGACCACTCTAACCACAATAAAATGATAATATTTTTATAAGATTTTAGATATAAGTAGAGGACTCATGTCCTGATGTGATGCATATTTTTTGTAATTTTTTTCCAAATAAATAATTAATTATGAAGTTTTATTACAAATTTTAAAAAATATAAAAACTTGTATGTCTAACCACCTTAACTTGGTCAAAACTTCATGAAATTATTGTTTTTTTAATCCTATAATATAAGAAGCATAAAATGTGATACATGTTTAGGATTCAAAAAATGTGATACCATTTGAAAGCTATAAATGTTTTTAATCAACCTATCAATCAAGACTTTAGTCATAATTCAAATAGAAAATGAATAATAATTATTTATTAAATTAAAAGTAAAGCATAATTTATATTGGTGGAAAGCTGAGAATCTCCTTTAAAAACCCTTTTTATTTCATCAATTTTGGGTTTAAAAAAGTTATCAGCCACATACCCTACACATACCCATCATATCACCACTTTTTGGCCCATGATCTTGCACATACCCATAAATTCTAACTTTACTATTTTCATTTTTGTAGCTTGAGAGTGATTGGAGAATAGTGAAGGATGTCGAGTAGATGAGATTATAGTCCTACAGGAATGGACATGCTACCAGAGCAGCTGGCACATGGCTAGCGTCATCATGAGGTTAGTTGATTCTAATATCTTTGCTTTTTCTTTTTGCAGTTATTTGATGATTTTTATGCATTTATAGGTTAATTTAGGGTCCTAGAAAAAAAGTTTGCAAATTGTCCCAAAAGGGGTCTAAAGTGTCTAGAACCTTTAGGAATGCACCCTAGAGTGACTTTAGTACACTTTTATGATGATTAATGTGGCATTTGAAGATTTTAGACTGCTCATAGGATATATTTTTGATTTACTGATAGGTACCCACCCATTCATATCAGCGTTTGGGTGGTAGGAAACTTAGCTTTCTTAGAGACTTAGGCCCCACTTTCAGTGGAGGATACAAAGCTATTACAAGATGTAGGGATATATTAGGTGTACCTCATGACCCCCATGAGGTACCATGATGTGATGTTGATGGTGTTGGCTTAGCATTGGGATTCTGACACCTATATATTATGCCTTCCTACTAGTGAGATGACAATCACGCTAAAGGATTCCCACCGCATACTCTGAGTTCCTATTCGAGGTGAGCAAGTATGCTATTGAGTGGATCAAACATTCCATGAGAAGAAGGCAGACATGTAGTATTTCCTGAATTGATTAGTACATGACGAGTGGGTGAGGGCATGGATTGATCTGGCAATACTATTATATTCACGAGCCTAAGTGGTGAGATGGATTATGATGCATATAGTTGTACTAGTACTTTTCCCTGATGAGAGGGGAGCACACCTAGAGGGAATACTGGTACACCTGATATGAGGGATGGCAGAGCACTCAATAGTATACACTTGGAGGTGTTGCATCCTAACACACTTATACTATGATATTGCACGGTTCATCTTTCAGGAGGTCGGCAACATGGTACACTATATGCTTCTATAGGTTTGGTGCCTTGAGCATATCACTTGTACCAGACCTACTGATTTCCCATGTGTGATAGCCTTGGGGTATCCTCGGGCCTTTAGCTATCCTATATGGTGGTTTTGGCAGTATGGAGACTTACATTTTTGGAGAGTTTTATTTGACCAACTAGAGGAGGACAAGATCCTTTGGAGACCTTATCATCTCGTGCTTCAATGGCCAGATTACACTCATCAAATGAGGAGGTTATAGCTGGATAGAGTTTTGATTAGTAGACATGATTATGTAGTACATCCTTTCTACTATGATTGGGTCATGTGATAGGTTAGGGAGATCTAGACACCACCTAGGGAATGACCCTTTTTCAAGAGGTCAATGTGGAGTGCCCAAAGACCTAGTGATACCGTACAACTCACCGCAGATAATGTTGTCTATATAAACTCAAAGTAGTCAAATCATGACACACCTCTAATCTGTAACATTGATGATGTTGGTGCCATAGATGATTATGAGAAGTGGTGGAAAGTATCACAACCGGCTCCCATATTTCCCATGGATGAGCTGATATGAGATGCAGGACCATTGTCAGATGAGGGAGATGAGGTAGAGGGTAGGGCCGAGGAGACATGATACATGGCCATAGACATATTTATAGATGTGATAGATGAGGAGTACAATGAGGATGCAGATCATGATTATGATGGCCAGGATAGAGGGGATGAGGATGATAATGAGGAGGACTAGGAGGAGGACGACAAGGAGGAGCACTCTCTGAATGGGGTTGATGAGGCAATAGTTGAGGATCCAACATATATGAGTGTGGAGAGCCTTCATCCATTCATATCACTAGATCATGAGTAGTGGTTGCAGCAGGCATGAGTAGCCACGGTCTTAGAGAGGCTAACGCACCCTCCATGCCCCCTGCATAGGATGAGGTTGATGTTTCACAACCTACCATAGATATAGGTGATGATATTTTATTTATTCATGTCATTTGTGTTTATGATTATGTTGTATATGTATCATGATGTGTACTTATTTTTTTATTATTTCTATCTTGCAGGAGATGCGAGAGATTTACGAGATCTCTATCAACAAGCAACTACAAAGATAGTGCATGTGTCAGTTGATGAGCCCACAGATTCAGACTATGTGCCTCTGCCCATTGTGGATAAGGACCTAGAGTCATTCAAGCCATTCGTGAGACTATGGGTGGCATATTATAGTTTCAGGAGGCAATTCAACCGAGTTGATGGTACACTAGAGGCAGAGTCATCCAAGACCCCAGTAGAGTTCGAGAGACTAGAGTCAAAAGTAGCTCAGTTGCAAGTGGAGAGAGATCAGATAGTAGGAGCACATTGGGAGGCCCTCAAAAAAATATGGGGATTAGACTTTGGTCTCAAATTCAGCAGATCGTCATCATGAATGCACACCACCATCTCCCAACATACCGCCATTGGATCAATGCGAGTACTAGATCCCGAGGGATCTATCAGTCACAGACCTCTTTGATATTGTATATATTGATGACATGTACATAAAATTTTGATATATATATTTATGAGCATTTCATGTTTTATTACTTGTCTTGATGAATGTTAAATGACAATGTGATTAATTAAATAATCTTTGTAAGATTACTTATTGAATAACTTCATGATCTAGCATACTTGATATGATCTAATTAAAACATATTATAGTTTCTCTTAGATGCAACATTGTGATTAAGTATGTTATGATAAATTAAATGCACCTATGATCTAATTAAATAACATTAAATGCATATAAGGATCTAATTTATTATAACACTAGGATAGGCTTGAATAGCATGATACCTAAATTAATTAAATAAAAATAAATTAAATAATCACTTTAGTGTTCAAGACACACACATAAATTATTGTCAAGGATGAAGTAATGTGAAAGCGTATAGGATATAACCCAATAGCTCTAACAACACTTCTTTATCATTCACACTATTTAAAGGACTAGACATAATACTGACGCAAATGTGTGACATTAATAGGTTCTTTGAGTAGTGTGCCATATAGTTCTATTAATGTGTGTTCACCAGACCCAATTTTTTTTTCAATTATGTAAGGTCCTAACCAATTAGGACTAAATTTCCCTTTTTCATTAGGTTCAGCATTAACGTTGCATTGATTTTCAGTTAATACTAAATCACCTTTGCTGAATGTGTGAGGGATGAAATTTTCATCATAAATTCATTGTCTTCTTTTACAATAAGCCTGAAGATGCTCAAGAGCGTTGATGTGATGTTCATCAAGCATCTCAAGTTGATGCAATCATTTCTCTTTATAGTTTCTATTATCAATAAGTCCTTGAAGAGCGATCCTTAATGTAGGAATCTCTAACTCCAAGGGCATTATTTCCTCACTCCCATAGACAATATTATAAGGTGTAGTTCTCATGGTTGACATGACACTTGTGCGATAGGTCCATAGCGTATATTGCAACCATGTGTGCCAATATTTATGATGGTTGTTGACAATTTTATTTAGAATTTATTCAATTACTTTATTAGTTGATTCGGCTTGGTCATTAGATTGTTTGTAGTAAGGTGTGGAAAAGAGATCTTGCATGTTAAATGTCTCTAAAAATTTCTTCACATCATTATTCTTAAATGGTGTACCATTATCAAATACTAACATGGAAGGAAGTCTAAAGCGGGCAATAATGCACTCCAATATGAAGTGACATATTACATCAGTTGTTGTTAATCGAAGGTGAATGTCTTCTACCCATTTTGTGAAATAATCTATTACCGTGATTATAAATGTATGTCCGACGAAAGAAGGGGGTGATATCTTTCCTATGATATCTAAGCCCCAAATCACAAAGGGCCATATCGGGACTTGGACTCTAAATTCATAAGCAGGAGCATGGATTAGATTGCTATGCTCTTGACATTTGTGGCAATTTTTTACAATTTCAAAGCAAACTTGTTCCATGTGTCTCCAATAGTATCTAATGCAGATAAGTTTTTTAACAAATTTTTTTCCTCCAAAATGGCCACCACAAGCACCTGTGTGAGCTTGTTCAAGTGTTGTGGGTATCTTAGATATTTTTAGGCATCTAAGTAAGAGACCATGGAATGATCTCCAATATAGCACATCGATAAGGATTATATCCTTAGATGCAAGCTTTCATAAGTGAGCTTAGATTTTTTTGGTTGTCTGTTCGGGAAAGACACCATATTTCGATAGTTAAATATTGTATCGTACCATTCACTCGAGTCTTCTTTAGTTGTTTTTAACACATCTTCTGATTTATTTTCAATTGAAGGTTTCGTGATTGGATGAATAGTGAATGTGATTTTTTTTGAAGGATCCTGAGGTGATATAAGAGAATTTTCACTTGCCATAGCATCTGTATGTCGATTATCTTTATGTGGGATGTTGTCAATGGTAAATGATTCAAACTTATTTAACAAGTTCATTGTGAGATACTTGTATTTTGATATTTTTTTATTTTTTTCTTGGTATGTTCCATTTATTTGTTTGATTACTAATTTCAAATCACCAAAGATCTTAATATCTTTTTCACCAAGGATTAAAGCAACACACAACCTGGATATTAAAGCTTCATACTCAATAGTGTTGTTTGTACATAAGAAGTTTAACCAATATGTAAATGGAATGGGCTTTTCTTTGAGCAGGACTAGTATAACCCTAGTGTTGGAGCCTCTTCTACACTTAGAGCATCAAAGTATAACTCCCATGTATTAAATTCAATTGTCAACACATTATCATCGAGGAAAGAGGGATTTATAGGTAATTCCAAAGGGGAAGGAGCATCGGCCAAGTGGTTGGTCAAGGCTTGGGTTTTAATTGCTTTTTGTGAAATAAATTTAAGGTCAAACTCAATCAAAAAAATCACCCACTTAGCTAGGCATCCTAATAAATCTATTTTATTAAAAAGGTGTTTGAGAGGGTCAAATTTTTTCATCACTTGTATTTCCGCATTCACTAAATAATGTTGCAACTTAATGGTAGCAAATACAAGGTCCAAACATTATTTTTTGATTTTTCAGTGTTCTTTCCCATAATCTATCAAGGTTTGGCTATTGTAATAGATCGGATGTTCTTTACCGTTTCTGTCTTGCTGAGCCAACAATGTTATGAGAGCATGGGCTAATGTGGCTATATAAAGTATGAATAGTTTGTTTGGCATAATGGGTTGTAGAACAGAGAGTTGCAAGGTATTCCTTCAAAATCTTAAAATAATTTTTACAATCCTCATTCCAATCAAAGTGCACATCCTTTTTAAGAAGATGTGTGAAAGGTAATGTTCGATTAGCTAAGAATGTGACAAAACAATGGATGGCTTGAATTCTTCCTTGTAAGATGTGCAATTGAGAAATATTTTTAAGAGGGGACATAATGATATCATCAATCTTCTTTGTGTCCACCTCAATGCCTCTATGAGATATGATAAACCCTAAAAAATTTCCACTATCTACACCAAAGACACACCTTTTTGGATTCAATCTCATCTTGTATTTTTTCATCTACTCAAAGATCTTTTGAAGGACACTCACATTGTCTTGTCTTGTTAAAGATTTAGCTAGAATTTCATTGATATAATCTTCAAAATTCTTATGTATGTAGTCATGGAATATTAGTGTCATAGCTCTTTGATATGTTGCGCCTGCATTCTTTAATCCAAAAGGCATCATAACCCAACAAAATTATCCCCAAAATGTTGTGAATTTTGTCTTATATTGATCTTGAGGGTTGATAAATATTTGATTGTATCTAGAAAATCCATCCATGAATGACAATGAAGCATGTTCCATAGTTGAATCCACTATCATATCTATATTAGGAAGGGGAAAATCATCATTTAAAGAGGCTTTATTAAAGTCATATGAAAATTCGTACACATCCTAATATGATTGTCAAGATTTACAACTACAAGAATGTTTGAGATCCAAGGAGAATAATCTATAGGTCATATGAAACCAACATCAAGGATTTTTTCAAGTTCACCTTTAACAAGCAAGGCTATCTTAGGGTTCATCTTTCGTATCTTTTTGTCGAACGGGCTTTTCCCTTTTAGCAAGGAAAATGTTGTGTGTTACTATCTCTGGATTGATTCCTAGCATATCTAGACATTTCCAAGAAAAAAGTTTAGGAAAGTCATGAAGCAAGGTTGTAATATCCTCTTGTTCTTCATTGTCGAGGCACTTCCCTATCTTAATGATTTTTTATTTATCATTTATATACATTGGTATATCAATTGTATCTCCTAAAGGAACTGCATTAGACATTGGAAATTCAGGGTCATATTGTTCCATACTTATGTCTTGATCATTACTTTCACCTTCTACATCTTTTTTTGTTGGAGGGGTAGAGGATGACTTATCATAAACTCCTAAAATTTTCTTCAAGGTTTCATCACTTTCAACATACTCCCATGATGACCATGGTAAATCCATATCAAGCAATTCAGGTTGCTTCATGGTGAGATTGATTCTTCACTTTCATGTGATAGTGTTGATGTTGAGTGATGGTTTTTTTTTTCATTTGTTGTCTTAGAAAAACAATACCCTAAACCAGTCTTTGTCTCTTGCATGTTAGGTTCTATAGGAACTCAATTTTTTTGTTCTTTCTTTCCACAACCTTTACCACTATATCCCAATTGATTCACAAGTTCATAACCTCTCCCATAAATTTTTTTGATTTCTTTCAGGTTAGGTGGTTGTTGATAATCTATCTCATCAAATTTAGTTTTGGGTATGTATAGGATCATCATGGAATAAACAAGCCCTTAAGTGTCTATGAAAATTCAGAAAAATCAGAGTTAGGCAACTTGATGTAAAAATTTGAATAAGTTATATATAATTTATTTCAAAAATATGTAAGAATAGAATCTATAGCAAATTGAATGTAGTTTCTAAACTACTAGGTTTATTTTTAAAAAAATCTATTTGGTGAAAATTTAAAATTTCAATGCAGTAGTACTTAAATTTCAGCGAAAAAATAAGAAGTAGGTGTCTGTCTGACCACCCTAACCACAATAAAATGATAATATTTTTTTATAAGATTTTAGATATAAGTAGAGGACTCGTGTCCCGATGTGATGCATATTTTTTTGTAATTTGTTTCCAAGTAAATAATTAATTATGAATTTTTTTATTAGAAATTTAAAAAAAATATATAAAAACTTGTATGTTTGACAACCTTAACTTGGTCAAAACTTCATGAAATTCAATTCTTTTTTAATCTTATAATATGTGAAGCATAGAATGTGACGCATGTTTCAGATTCAAAAAATGTGATATCATTTTAAAGCTATAGATTTTTTCAATCAGCCTATCAATCAAGACTTTAGTTGTAATTCAAATACAAAATGAATAATAATTATTTATTAAATTCAAAGTAAAGCATAATTTATATTGGTTGAAAGTTGAGAATTTCCTTTAAAAACCCTTTTCATTTTATCAATTTTGGGTTAAAAAAATGTCGTCAGCCACATACCCTACACATACCCATCATATCACCACTTTTTGGCGCATCATGATCCTGCACATACCCTTGTGTAACTTGTATTTTCTTCCAAAGTAGATGAGGTAGATTCTTGTGATTTTTGAGTTGAAATAACCATTGGTTGTTCTTGGTTTTCATTCTCCTTTTTCATGATTATATACTCTCCCATAAACGAAGGTGTAAACTCCAAAGAACCCCAATCATCACCTGATAATTTGGAAACTCTTTCTTCATCTTGCTTATCAGTATCTATAGGTTATATATGGGATGTTGGAATCAATGTACTTAGATGACTTGTCATTCCTTTTTCAAGTTGTAAGAAATTTTTTGGATTGGGTTCTATATCAACTTAGTATACCATGTTGTTATAGACATATTTCATGATACAATGAAGGGTCGAATGCACTACATGTATCTCATGAATCCATGGTCTTCCAAAAAGAAAAATTGTATGAAAGGTCATGAGGCATGACATGAATAGGGGTTTGTAAGGTAACCTTTCCAACTATAATAGGTAAGGTAATCACACTGAGCAGTTGCTTGCTGACATTGTCAAATCCTCTGATCGATAAGGAGTCATATTCAATTTTTGATTTATCTATATGCAATCTATCTAAGAGTTTTATGTTGTAAAAATTAAGGGTTGAGTTGTTATCAACAAGGGTCCTTTTGATGCCTATTCTATTTAATTGGGATATTATCATAAAGGTGTCATTTTTTTTTCTCAATTCCAAAGGATGGAGCTCATGTTCTAGTGAAAGGTAATTTCTACATTAATTGTATTCATTCCTTGTATTAGAGCTGCAACATCATTTACGTTTGTACCAGGAGGAACCACTATTCCCTGTAAGGTTGTTTGAAGCATAGTGTGATAGTTTGGTGAATTCTAGATTAGGTCCCAAACGGATATTTTTGTAGGAGTATTCTTAAACTATTCAATGAGATCGTAGCCCTTCCCATTATTTGAAAGTAAATGAGGAGCATTAGGAAATACAAAATTAGGTAAAGGTAAGGTTGTCGAGGTGGGTTATTGTGGTTATGGATTATTCCTAGTGTTATATGTGTGAGAAATGGTATTTTGAATCAATTTCTTCAAAACATCATTCTTAGGTTGGTAGGGTATGTGCAAGATCATCATGGTACAAGCAGTTTAAGTGGCAAAAAATTCAAAAAAATCAGAGTTAAGCAACTTGACGTAAAAATTTGAATAAGTTATCTATATTATTTAAAAAATATGTAAGAATAGAATTTGTATCAAATTGAATCTAGTTTCTAAAATACTAGGTTTATTTATTTATTTTTAAATCTATTTGGTGAAAATTTGAAATTTCAATGCAATGGTACTTAAATTTTAGGGAAAAAATAAGAAGTATGTGTTTGTTTGACCACCCTAACCACAATAAAATGATAAGAATTTTTTATAAGATTTTAGATACAAGTAGAGGACTCATGCCCCAATGTGATGTATATTTTTTTGTAATTTTTTTCCAAGTAAATAATTAATTGAGAATTTTTTATTACAACTTTTTAAAAAATATAAAAACTTGTATGTCTGACCAGCTTAACTTGGTCAAAACTTCATGAAATTCAATTTTTCTTTTTTTAATCCTATAGTATGTGAAGCATGGAATGTGACACATGTTTTGGATTCAAAAAATGTAGTACCGTTTGAAAGCTATAAATGTTTTTCAATCAGCCTATCAATTAGGACTTTAGTTGTAATTTGAATAGAAAATGAATAATAATTACTTATTAAATTCAAAGTAAAGCATAATTTATATTAGTGGAAAGCTGAGAATCTCCTTTAAAAACCCTTTTTGTTTCATCAATTTTGGGCAAAAAGATAGTCATTAGCCACATACCCATCATATTGCCACTTTTTGGCCCATCATGATCCTGCACATACCTGGTAAAGGATGAGATCAAGCTTATTTTTAGGTTGAGGCTAATGCGAAGGTGGATAAAGGGTAAGTTGAGGTTGAATCACATTGAATTATTTTATTTTTTATTTCTCCCCACAAACCTTAGTGGATGGGATTTGTGAGATGAAGCCTTCAAGGGCTTCATCTAACATATCAAAGTCATCACTACTAAAAGGCTTGGAGGTTAAGTTAATATTTCTCGGTTTGGAGTTTTGATAACAATCCTTAGTGGATGATCTTAGTGAGAGGAAGTACTCAAGGGCTTCCTCTAACATGTCTAAGTCATCACTACTAAAATGCTTGGACAATATACTTTTTCTAAATTTAATCATTTGTTGAATTGTTTCTTGTGATGTTTTTTGTTTTTTGTTTTCATTTTTTAATGAATCTAATCTAAGTGAACTAGGAACTAGTGCTGAAAAATGAAAATTGCAAAAATTTATTGCTATCCTTAGTTACCATAAATTTAAATAATACTATTTCTAATGACTTCAATGTAACAAAAAGTAATTGAATTGAAACAAAAAAATTACTGATAGAAAACAAAAGCTTAAAAACTGGAAATTGAATTATGAAAATAGTAGTTCAAAATTTGCACTGGGACTAATTTTCCCAAGGTGGCGAATTAGTCCCAGTAGGGATTTTTTTAGATTTTCTTTTATTTTTGGTTGATTTTTATGTCTTGTATGTTGTATGATGTAGACCTAAGATGAAAATGAAGAATTTTTTAAAAAATTAATGAAATTAAATGCAATAATGCAAGCTAAATGAACTTTTCACTAATGCAAATTTTATAACCCTAGAATGCAAATTAACCAATGAAAAGTGTAATGAAATTTTAATGCAAGCTAGCTCTAGGATATATATTCACTCCACATCATAATTATGATGTCCTAAATGTGGGTTCAATAAGATGGAACCTCTAAAAATGCCTCATCTAAATGAGAAATGTGTTCTATGTGGGGAAGGTTCCACCCAAGGATAACCCTCGAGATTTTAATGCAAAGGAGATTGAAATCTAACAATAGGGTTGATGTAGGGACTGAATATAACAAAAAGGGGTTCACCACCAAGTATAAACTTGGAAAAGATTTAATATGTTGGAAAACACAGTGTGATATGAAAAATGACTACGAGATATTGTAAAACACAATGTGATACACATACTAAGTCTAAATGACCTAAGAAAGTGAAAAAAATGGAATAAAAAGCTATGAGATTGGAAGTGTGCACCTGCAAACTTGTAGAGGCTGATGTTAAGGCTGGAAATAACTCTGGAATCTAAGAAATTTGACTTTTAGACCAACTAGGACTCATTCACCAACCTGGGCGAATCAGACCCAGATCAAGATTTCTATCGAGGAAGTTGTTTCGTGAAAAAGGTTATTAGAATCTACAAATAGATCTAGTAGACACCTTCAATGGGACTCATTCGCCACTAATGGAAAATCAGTCCTGTTCCACTTTTTCAAAAATTGAAATCTCTAATTTGTACTCCAACTCCTGCACTTTCTTCCCAAATTGAGTTGTGGATCTGAATCTGTGAAAATACCTACAAAAAAATATATAACTTGATTTTCTAATGGGGATTTTTCCTTGGTAAAACCCTAGTTTGGTAATTAAACTTGAAAGAAATAATGGAATGTGCATAAAAACCTTAGCCTTAAGTATGTTAAAGACTAGGAAATCTAAGATATGATGCAATCCTGTTCTAATGTGTAAGAATATGATGTAGTAATGCAAATTTAAGATGAATGACTCACTTGTGATGATTTCCAATCATTCCAAGTAAACTCTAATGATACTTTTACCTTCCTTAGGGTGAATGTAGAGTGACAATGGAAAATAGAATCAATTAGAAAACAAGTCCTTAAAATTGGCTTGATGGCTAGTTGCATCTCCCCAACCTAGAATCCATCATGATTCACCATAGGAATCCATGATCAATGCTCAACAATGCTAGATCTTGGTAGAAAGTGAGCCCGAAGACCTACAAAATACTTTAATGTTTGTCCAATGCTTCAACTTTGCTTGCTTTCCAAATTAGAATGCTCTTGTGAAGATTGCTTGAAGACTCTTGATGCTTAATGCTTGCTCAAAGTGCTTGAGTTATGCTTAGATTGTGAAAAATGACTTAGAAGCTTGCTTTTATAGGAATTATCACCTAGTTGATTGTTATTTAGATCTCAAAGGCTAACATTCACCAAAAACATGAATTAAATTGATGATTTTCTACTCAAATTTGAAAAAGACACCAAATGGGACTCATTCGCCACCTTTGGTGAATGGGTCACACCAAAGGGGACTCATTCACCCAAGGTGGCGAATGAGTCCCATGTAAGGTTTTTGAGGTGGGTTTTTGAGATTTGAATGATTTAAATGATTTTTTTCAGGGTTTAAGTGATTTTATATGATTTTTGAGTGGAATGAGTCTCGAGAACCAAAATAATGGATCCCAGGGGCCTATAAATGATGATTTAAAAGAGTAATTAATGCAAGGTTTCCCAAGATAGGTCCAAATTAGACCAAGAATTGTACTATCTCCAAGAAGGGAGTACAATTTTGGGGGCAACATCAACATTGATGACTCCAAGCATGCAACTTGTAGTGGTGATGAGCAACAACAAAATAGTGATTTTTTTGTTGCTTGTATTTATTGTATGCTAGAGATTCAAATTTTTCAGTTTGACTTTTTAGAGGATGAGTTTCCCTCTACAAGTCAAAATTGTGAAGAGGCATATTTTTCTTTTCCATATGAATTGGATGAATCTTCTCTTTATCTTGATTCATGTTAGGTGGTCAATGGGTATGAAGGTATGATGGTTTCATATGGTGTTGATCATAGTTCTCAATTTTTTCTACTTGGTACAAAATTAGAAAATCTAGTGTTTGGTAGTGAGGTGGCCTATGTGGTATGGTTACAATGCAACAAAAGGATCAAACACAGAGCAAGTTTTCACTTGTTCAAAGGTAATCATATATTTTTTCTTGAAGGAATGAGGTGGCCCATGCTACTATGGTGTGGTAGAAAAAATTTTGGGTTAAGGGAGATCAACTCCTTTGACAGGCTAGTGTTTAATAGAGGCAAGCATTGGCTCTATTTTTTATTTGGTGGCCTAAGGCCATCAAATGAATTTTGAAGATTGGGTAGTTTCTAAGCTCAATTGGTCTTTGGCATGTGGTCTACTTCCCTAGATATTTGGAATCTTTCCATCCTTCACTGAAGCATGCATCCCCAAATAGAGCCACTAGTGGCACCTCTTTTTTTTTATGCCAATGCCTCATTTGTAAAATCCTAAAATTGGCTAAGTATGGAAATTTTGGTATTTTAGGATTTTTCTTTCCTTATTCCTCTCATCCCTCCTTTGTCACTCTCGATCCCCTTCTTCATTCCCCATTATTTTCATCTTCTTCCTAGGCATTTAGGGTTTCTCCCATCTGGATTAATGCTTTCCTCCTCCCTCTATATTTTTATCCATTTTGATCTCTTCAAAAATCTACTAAGTGTTGGATTTTTGAGGGTTGGACTTGAGGATTACCCCTTACCTCTTACCATTTATTATGGTAAGTGGTGATCCCTCCATCCAACCCCTGATCACCAAATAATTCTAGGAAAAGCGACCAAGTGTTTTCTTTTTGAACTTCGGGTATTGGTCATACCCTTTACCTCTTACCTTGGTTAAGGTAAGAGGTAAGACCTTTCTCTGACCCCCAATCCCCTGATGCATCCTTCAAAAGGAAATTGTTGACCGTTCAGGCATCAAGGATCGATCATCTCCTTTACCATTTACTACTTCACAGTAAGTGGTAAGGTTTAAGGAATCCTCCCAATTCTCATGACCAATGCCTAGAGGTCTTCTTCTTCCCTCCACCTTCTTACAAATATCCTTTCCTTCTCAAAGTTTTAAGCTTCCCTTCCAAGTCATATTTTCTCAAAATCCATCTATCTTTTCTAGGACTTTTGAGTTTCATGATCTTCTCTTACCTCTTACTGCTTAGTGATAAGTGGTGAGCCATAAGCTCAACCCTCGATCTTCTATGAACCTTTAGACTTTGGTGTTAACCATCCCCCCTTATGGTTTTCCTTATCTTTGGTAAGCAGTAAGTTGCACCTCCAAATCCCGATGCCTGTTGTCGATGTTGATGCTTCTGATAGAGTATGAAGTATGAAGAAATGCTAGAGCCTGATGTCTAATGGCAATGTTTTGAGCCTTGTGAACCATTTAATGATCGACAAACTTTCCTTTCAGGCTTGATGGCTCGATTATCCTTGCGACTTGGAATGTTTTGTTGATGGCACCATTAAAGTTGCAATGACTCTTTTTGGGTAGCTAGTTTTATTTTTTGGGGGGGCAAGAATGCTTTTAAATGTTTTTTCTACCTACCTCTATTATGATGAAGTAGTGCCCATGTCTCCTTCTATGTTGTTCTTCCTTCTATCAATGATTTGGTCTTTGTTGTGATTTCTTGCAGATTTGGCAAGAGCTTTCTTTATTTTTTGCATGCTCATTGATATGGTTTCCTAGCGTAAATATTAGATGCATTAATGGTGGTTTCCTTCTTTATTTTTGGTCATATTTTATAGCTATGTAGATATTTTCTAACTCATGGGTAAACCCTAGTTGTGTTAGGGTTTATGACTAGTCGAGTTTTTGGTTATGCCTCAACCATAAAGGAAAGTATTATTGTTTTTTTAGGCTTCTGAGGTTAGTTCTCTATTGGAGAGTTTTTTGTATTGGTGAACCAAATCTTTTATGATTAGGGATGCTATGCCTCTTTTGCTCATTTAGGGTGTTTCACCTAAAGGAAAGAGCTAGATCCCACACAGTCCAAAATCTAGGTGGTTCACTCAAATAAGGGAATGTATGATGGAATTAAGCCTAAATGAAACTAGATGATGAAATTGATTGATTAAAGTATGCAAAACCTAAGAAATGTAACTTGTTTGAAAACACATTATGTAATGCAAAAACACTTAGATATGTGAACAAAACTAAATAGAAATGGATGGGACTTAAAGTGCACACCTAAGATATGGATGGAGATTGGAAATGGATTATGGAATGCTGATGATGCTGAATTTTAGGCCTGGTGGGACTCATTTTCCATTCTAGGCGAATCAATCCTAGTTCTATAAAACTATTATGAAACCTGTTTCAGACAAAAGGGTATCTAAAAATGAAGAAAATCAAAAACTAACTTGGAAGTGGGACTCATTCGCCACCCATGGAAAATGAGTCCAATTTGAATTTCTAAATATTCAAAGGTGGAATCCAGAGCTTTCGGTATGCACTTTCTGCTTCTCCAAGTGTCTGCTTCTGAAACTCTAAATTTTGAATGTGAAAGTGAGTTTTTATTGATATTTTGACTTGTTCAATGAAGAGAAGACTTCAACTTTGCAATAAAATCTTCCTTGATTCATAAGCCTCCAAGATGTCTAAATTTGTAAACACACAAGATAAGAACGAGAAATGGTGAATTTTAGGGCATGGGGGTTATCCTTGGTCAAACCCCTTTTAAGTAATTAAACCAAAATAGAGAAAGAATGTAATGAAGAATGCAACAATGGAGTTTATTACCTTTCCATGATGTTTTATCTTGAATTTCTATAGAAAAACATGAAGAATCTTCCCTTGAATGTCTTTGGAAGCTATCTTGATGACATGTAAAGATGAAACCCTAACTTGCTTGACTTAATGGAGAAGAGAGATGATGAATGAGTTGTGAAAATGAGTCAATGGATGAATGGGGATTAGAATGGATGGATAAATACTTATTTATACACTCTGATGCCCTAATAACCCAATGATACCTCATCACATGCTGAAATACGGTAATTTTGAATAAAAACCTAAAAGAAAATTTGAATAATTTTGATTTTGGAGCTAAGAGGGAATCATTTCCCACCCATGGTGAATGGGTCCCACCTTGGGCTTGTAAGTGGGTTTTAGGAATTAAGTCATATTTAAGTTTTTTTTTCGGGTTTACATTCAAAAATACACTTAATTAAGTCTTGTGAGTGCATAAAGGGGTCAAATAAAGCATAAGAAAGGTGTAAATAGTAAAAGTAAGCCTAGAAAAGTGTGAAATCTTGTTACAATACTTTACAACACTTTAGAATAGTACTTAATAAGTGACGAAAAGGTGATTTTTAGGTGAATTATAATGAAAAGAGTCTAGAAAAGTGTAGAAATGTGTTACAACACTTCACAACACCTTCACAAGATGTCACAATTTGAATATTTAGGACATAATGTGAATCATTAGTTACATTGCAACATTAAATCAAAGCAAAATAGACCAAGCATCATGAGAAAAAAACCTAAATAAACATACAATTTTCAATGGTCCATTTATCTATGGTACATTTATCCCCCACTTTAGTGAGAGGATGAACTTGCTTCAAACTCACACTTAAGTAGACATTCAAGAGAGGTCCAAGTGTACAAACGCATATGACAAAGAGTGAAAAAGATCAAGAAGGTAGTCAAGCCCCTAAGATCCAAGATCCTAAGTCAAACAATCAAGATACATAATCATGCAATGGCAAGAAAGGAAAACTAGGTGGAAAAGATGCACTCACTATGGGGCCACAGAACATTAGATTATCCGCGGAGTGAGTAATCCATGATATGCTCACTAAGGGCCACAAAAAAAAGGTCGTTCGTGGGGTGAGTAATCCCAAAGAAGTGGTTTAGTGAGAAAGTCATGCTAGTGTGTCTACTTCCCATCGTATAATGAGAAAGTCATTCCAGTGTGTCGACTTCCGATTATGCAAACCATACCAAAGTTATGCTCTTGATAACATTGGCAAGGAAGCATAATGTAATGATTTTTGTAAATGTTTTGAATATGTAAAGAATTTTGTTAAAGGGGATTTTTCTTTGTTCATGTAAGGTCTTCTTCTTAGGGAGTAATGTGCCTAACACCTCCAAGAGAGGACAAGTCAGGGTGTCAGATCGTTATGCATGAGATGCCTCATTTGTATCATGCCACTTCTGTTGATCATACACTCTTGGAAGGCATCAAACTCAATGGCACCACCAAGAAGAGGACACATCAAAAGAAAAAGTAAATCCCACCATGAAATTTGTAAACAAATGTTGCCTATGTATGCTCCCCACTTTAAAGCAATTGCTAACACCATTACTGTGAGAAATTGCTTTAAACTAGAAGAGAGAGTATGATAGCTTATTTGAAAATCCCTATTCCAAGCCATATATTTTCAATAAGCTATGTCATGAAGAAAGGGAGTATATCACATGCAAGTCAATTTAAGACATGTCGTCCACATCACAAACTTGCTCTTATATGTTCATGAAAGGTTAACAAAAAGTGACATACAAGGAAAAGGCTATCAAACCCCTTTCCCCCACCTAGTGTAGGACAAAGGTGAGCTTGAAATGGATGAAAGGAAGTATCAGGTAGAGGAATTAGGTGTTCCAGCACAAGGAAGAGCACCACACTCCTTTAGATGTTGAATTGTGTTGGGAAAATTCTGAGAGGAGAGTGAAGATAAGGGAGATACCCCTAAATATTTCTTGAAAGAGTATGATATGTCAATTTTTTTCATGTGTTCATTGCATCAATGTGTAGGAGGAATATTGTAAGGTCCGATACCATAACAATATTCCAAGTTAGATGAAGGGGACCATGTGTGTTTGTGAGGAGTAGTTTGTTTACAAGAAAACAAATTCTTACTAATGTTATGTGTCTTTGCTTCATGAAGGATGGGATTTATATTGCCCCCATCACCACCATGGGGTGATTTGGTAGAACTAAGCTGAGTGAATAGGACACAAGGTTGTTTGGGTTGAGATTGGGATATTGTGCACCCTCCCTTAAAGGTAGGTGTGAAACTCCAATCACTACTAGAGCTTGTGTCTAAAAATGAATCATTTGTATATGACTCTTTGGACCATGAGGGTGATATTTTGGAAATGTTATGGAAAGGAGGGGTAGGATCTAACAAACCCCAACTATCATGAAAGAGTTTTGTTGTAGGTGAAGAGTTAGGACCAATTTGGATAGGTTCAAGTTTTGATCTAGGAATGAAAGGAGTAGGCGAGTTGGAAGTGTTGTGATCACTTGACGCATAGCTTCGCTCAACTGCATCAATCATGTATATCTTGTTGTTCTATTCAAATTTCATTACACGGTAAAGGGTAGATGGAACTCCTTTCATAGCATGAATCCATGGTCTTCCTAGGAGAAGATTGTATGGAAGGGGTCCTTGTATGATATGGATAGAGGTAGGAAACACTCCAGGTCTAACCTCAATAGTTAATGTGATCATCCCGAGTGGTTTCCTATTAACATTGTCAAATCCATGAATATGAACATCATTAGGTTGAATGAGCTTTTTTTCCATGCCAATTTTGTGTAGGAGGTCAATGCTACAAAAATTAATTTCTGCTCCATTGTTGATGAGAGTGTGCCTAATTATAGTTTCATTAATGATCACCTTTATCATCAAGGTATCATATTTGTTTTGAATATCAAGTGAGGGTAATTCATATTTAGGGAATGGGATTTCTGACTGGGTGGCTTGCATGGGATGAGAGGAGGGTGGTACATTATGCAATTTTATGTAAGATTGGATCTTCTCCTTCTGTATTTGTGACATTTCATGAAAGAGAAGTTTGACTATTGGTGAGAGTTGAATGAGTTCCCATATAGATATATTAGCAAGAGAATTTTTAAGGTCTTCAAAACTAGGCACTTTTTGAGGAAAAGGTAATGTTGTAGGAGTGTTGTGTGGTCCCTTAGATGTTTGAGTCACTAAGTGACAACTTAAAACATTGTTATGATTAGATTGCATCATGGATTTCTAGACATCTAATTTTTTTTTGTGATTCACTAATGGAAGGTGACTTAGGAAGCTCACTAATTAAAGGAGATCCCACTTGTGTTGTCATAACCTCAATAATTTTTTCTTTATTGGTATGATGTGTTTATGGAGGGGATTTGAATGTCACTTTATGATTGTCTTGCATCATGATAGTTTTCCTAGGAGGACATTTTTTAGGAAAATAACAAGCCAAATGTGTTCGACATTCATAGGTTGGTTCTTCTAAAAGGAGTTCATCGCAAGTAGGGGAATGATAAATGGTTGAATATTATTTTTCAAGAGGGGTTTCACTAGGTGAAGGGGGACAGCTAAGATATCCATGACCTTAATCGATGGTGTTGTCTAACATCAAAATATCTACTTTACAACTGGGAGAGATACTAGAAGAAGAACAAATGTTGTCATCATGATTACTTGTGGTTGTATTATCTTGTTGATCAATGTCTTATCCACTAATAGAGGTAAGAGGAGAGAAACAAATAGGATTCTCAAAACTCTCATGGATTGGTTCTTCTACCAAAATATATTCATCACTAATAGGAGATATATTAATAGAGGAACAAATATGATTGTTAGGAATGTCCAAGGTTGTAGTCTCTTTAACAAAAACACTCTAATAGGGAGGGGATAGGAAATGTTTCTTAGCATGTTTAAATATGTTTGGTACTAGCATTGTTTGAATAAAAATGAAAAGCACATGTAACCCTTTCATACATTATGTTCAAAAATATGAACAATGTATATGGAAAGGTACAAAATATTCTTATCCAATATATGCAAGATAATTGGAAGAATGCAAATAATGTACATGCAAGAATGAAAAGAACTTTTATCAAACTTATGCAAATTTTTATGAATAGAAAGATTGTATATGCAAAAGTGAAATGTACTTTCATAAATGTTATGAAAAATTGTAGAAATGGAAGCATTTTCAGATATAAGGATGTTTGCAATTGAAGTGATTGGAAGAATGAGTAACCTAAAATGATGTTTTTGAGCTAGATGCATAAAAAAAATGTTCTAGAAAATTTCCAAACTTATACTATATGATACTAGGAATCTTAGGAAGCACACAACTGAGGTTTTTGGTGTTGTAACAGTCAGTCAAAAATCTAGACAAGGACTGATTGACCCAGCATGGCAAATGAGTCCCAGTACTGGTTTTTTGCAATTTTTTTAGAAATTTTGAATTATTTTTTATATGTTTGATTTTGTATGATGTAGACAGAAGATGGAGATGTATAATTTCAAAAAAATTTAAGGAAATTATATGCAAAAATTTAAGCTAAATGACCTTTTCACTAATGCAAAAAGTTTGAAACATTAGATGCAAATTAACCCATGCAACTCTAATGCAAATTCAGTGCAAGCTAGGATTAGGATGAAAATGCACTCCAAATTAGAAAATAAGATTTTAAAAATGTAGGTTCACCAAAATGAACCAAATATTTTATGATTAGGGATGCTATGTCTCTTTTGCTCAATTAGGGTGTTTCACCTAAAGGAAAGAGATAGATCCCACACCCAAAATCTAGGTGGTTCACTCAAATAAGGGGATGTATGATGGAATTAAGCATAAATGAAATGATCTAAATGCAACTAGATGATTAAATTGATTCATTAAAGTATGCAAAACCTAAGAAATGTAACTTGTTTGAAAACACATTGTGTAATGCAAAAACACTTAGAAATGTGAACAAAACTGAATAGAAATGGATGGGGATGAAAGTTTGCACCTGAGATATGGATGGAGATTGGAAATGACTTCTAGAATCTTGTTGATGCTGACTCTTAGGCTTGGTGGGACTCATTCGTCATTCTAGGCGAATCAGTCCCAATTTTGTAAAACTGTTCTAGAACTTGTTTCAGACAAAAGGGTATCTAAAAATGCAGAAAACCAAAAAATGACCTAGAAGTGAGACTCATTCACCACCCATGGTGAATGCGTCCAAATTTTAATTTATGAATATTCAAAGGTGGAATCCAAAGCTTTTGCTCTGCAGTTTCTGCATCTCCAAGTGTTTGCTTCTAAAATTTTGATTTCCAAACCTGAAAGTGGGTTTTTGTTGATATTTTTAATTTTTCAATGAAGATAAGACTTAAATAACTTTTCAATACAATATTAAAGGATTCCTAAGCCTCCAATATGTCTAAATCTACAAACACACAAGATAAGAAAGAGAAATGGTGAATGTTAGGGCATGGGGGTTTGCCTTGGTTAAACCCCTTTTAAGTAATTAAACCAAAATAGAGAAATAATGTAATGAAGCATGCAATAATGGGGTTGATTACCTTGCCATGATGTTTGATCTTGAATTTCTGCAATAAAACATGAAGAATCTACCCTTAAATGTCTTTGGAAGTTATCTTGATGACTTAGAAAGATGAAACCCTAACTTACTTGACTTAATAGAGAAGAGAGATGATGAATGAGTTGTGAAAATAAGTCAATGGATGAATGGGGGTTATAATGGATGGAAAAAAACTTATTTATACACTCTTGTACCCTAATAACCGAATGATACCTCATCATAGGCTGACATAAGGTAATTTTGAATAAAAACCCAAAAGAAAATTTGAATTATTTTGATTTTGGAGCCAAGAGGAACTCATTCGCCACCCATGGAGAATGGGTCCCACCTTGGGCTTGTAAGGAATTAAGTCATATTTAATTTTTTTTGTTGGGTTTACATTCAAAAATACACTTACTTAAGTCTTGTGAGTGTATAAAGAGGTCAAATATAGCATAAGAAAGGTGTAAATAGTGAAAGTAAGCCTTAAAAAGTGTGAAATCGTGTTACAAGACTTTACAACACTTTATAATAGGACTTAATAAGTGATTAAAAGGTGATTTTTAGGTGAATTATAATGAAAAGAGTATAGAAAAGTGTAGAAATGTGTCACAAAACTTGACAACACCTTCACAAGATGCCATAATTTCAATGTGTAGGACCTAATGTGAATGCATAAGTTACATTGTAACATTAAATCAGAGCAAAATAGACCAAGAATCATGATAGAAAGACCTAAATAACCATGAAAATGTCAATGGTCAATTTTTATATGGTACAATTGGTAAGCTAGATGCTATGTACAAAATATTGCTAAAAGGTGAAGATCTATGTTTGTAATCCATTACTTGATAATTCCTTTGTATCATACAACTGTGGCATATATGGATATATGTTGGCATGCAATTGTCTCTAATTTTGAAACATTATATCTTTTGAATCTAAATATATTCCAAACACATCTTTTTTTGAACTATTTATATGTTTGCTTGTGATTCAATGAGTGATGTAAATGCTTGCAGAGAGTAGTAAAGATATTGTTTTTTTAGATGGATTTATAAGTGTAGTTGTATAGCAGGATTGTGTAGGTTGAGTTATCACAAGGTGATAGTCTATTCAGAAGAGCCCCAAGATTTTTTTGGTTTTTCCATCATAAATTTCATAACATATGATTTTGTAGCCCAAGGTAGGCACTGGTCTTGCATAGTTTTCCTCCTCCATCCTTAGAAATAAAATTTATATTGAAAAAACCTTTTCCCTGATTCCTTTATTTAAATTTCCTCTACTATTTCCTTCTTCATACCTAAACTTAAATGCGAAAAAGGGGTGTAACTAGCCCTATAGGCCCTTGTCATCTATATCAATCCCTTTTGATTTACATAAAGGAATACCCACCTTGGTCCTATAGAGCCTAAAGTGCAGGGGTGAAAAATGTTAAATCCATCTCACATTCATTGGATCCTAATACTGAAAACCTTTAGCATAATATTTTGCTATCATTTAGAGGGTTTTCATGATTCTATGGGAAAAATACAAACACATCCAATACTAGTTAGGCTCAAAAAGTTATCCACAATGTACTTTCAAGTTGAAGAGATAAATTTTACCTTTAGAAAGGCATTGGGATCCAATGTAAGGGGTGCATAGGTAGTACATTTGCATTCCCTAGCTATCCATAAATTGATAATATTATATTTTTTCATCCATGATATTTGACACACATAGTTGAATAAATCTAGGTTTTTATTATGCTTCACATGTTTTCTTGTCATAGCTAATACACTATCTCTCCCTTAATCCAATTTATCTTTTTGTGTAAATGTAAGTTTCCCCTTTCAAGAAAAAATATAACTACTTTTCTCTATCCAAAAATCAAACCTTTCCTTCTTCTTATAGCATCCAACCTTCTCATTCCAACCCCAATTTTTTGCTAATCCTCAAATTATACATATTAATCATAATCCACCAATACTTTTCCAACATCCCTTAAATCGTTTATCCCATAATCTAAGCCTACATCCCTTATCTAATCCAAATCCTCCTAATCCATCCCCTAATCCATAATCCTTAATTATCATCCTTAAATTCTTATCTATTTCATCTCCTAATCCTAATATTTCTCATCATCTCTATTATAATATCCTAATCAAATCTATCCCCTTCTAATCCTTGATATATCCTTCAATATAATCCTTAATCCTAATCCACCACTTTCAAATATCATCAAACAAAAATATAATTTCTAATCTATCATCATTACTCCAATCTAAAATCCAATGCTTCGCCATTAAACTTTCCTCCATCCCTAATAAAATCCAAAACTTTAACCTTTTAACATTAAATAAATAATCTAAATTAAATATAATCCAAATCTTGAACCATTTATATGACATCCTCCCATCCAAATCACACCTCATCCAAATTAAGTTAATCATATATCCTAAATTATCTTATTGAAGTGGTAATAAAATAATACTATTCATCATTGACATTCATCCTAATCTATTCATCTAACATTAATTAATCATCCTAAACCCATTCATCTATTCGAAAACTCGACTTTAACCCTCATTCTATTTCCATAATCTAATTCTAATCTAAAACCAAGAATAATCTAATCCATTTTCTAATCCAAATCCTAATAGAATCCCAATCATTCCCCTCATCCAAATAATATGTATAATCTTATAATAAAAATCAAACCCAACACTAATTGTCCTAATTTCTCTAACCTATAATAAATATTAACTTAACTAATCAAAATTTGAGATTTGACAAATCAATCCTATGATATTTTTATATCAAAATAAATAATAAGATCCTACATTTGTTCCATTCTATAGAAATTATAATTCATTCCAACCTAGATTCCATTTTCATTATATATTTTATCCCAATATAAATCCAAAATCATGATTTCTTTCTTTGATGATGTTGGGGCTATCCTTATTGATCCAGAACAATATAATCCCCATACCAATAATGTGATCCTTGTGGACCACTATAACATGTTCCAACCATTACATGAAGTTACCTTATCCAATCTTGTTATGAGATTCCATTTCCTATCCATCTCCCCTAAGCCCCCTCCAACTCCTAAATATCTATCCATTGGTAATACCCTTGAAAAACCAAATTTTGATCACCTCTTAAAATGAAATAAATATTCCACTGTTAGGTACCTCCTAATTATTGGAGAAAGGTTCTACCATCCTATCCCCTCAATCAACCCTCTTTCAATCATCCTTCCCATAATAGTCACAAGGGAAGCTAATCCTTCACCTAAAGCATCTCTCAACCTAGATGATCCATATCCTAAATATCATCTATTTTTCCTATCCTCATCCAAATCCACAACCCAATTCTATTTCAATATTTCATCTCATAAACCTTTGTAATATTAACCAACCCAACCCAATCCCATTCTATCCAATTCCTATTCTATTTTTTTATTCACAAATCTATTGCAATCCAATCCTCCATCTCTTGAATCCTTTCACTCCACTTCAACCCAATTCTTTGATGATTTTTTCCAAGGAATATTCACAAAGGACCTCAATCCACCATGCATAAATAAATTTATTCCATATTGCCACACTGATAATACCATGCCATCCACTTTTTTTTAACCTTGTGGTCATTAATTTCAAACACCTCATGTCCCTCATATCCATTAAATCCAATATCTATAAGCATAAAAAAGCCTATGAGAACAACACATACACTCCCTTCATGAAATAGTTTTTAATACAAAAGGCTACTCTTTCCTCATTTCATCCAAAATATTGCACCTATGCTAATACTTAGTTTCAAAGCATGAACACATATTTTCTCTTCTAAATCCAGATAAAAACATCCCCGCTAATCCCATTGATGATTATCTAACAGCTCATGATCTAAAGATCTCTGGTAATCCTTCTCATGATTCCATCTCATCTCAAGACTTTGAAATCCTTATCCCACCCATTGTTGAACCAAAATCCTATTAAGTTCATTTTTCCATCATTTTATGTGGTTTCTTGAAAAATAATCATCCTTATAGACCCTATCCCCCTCAAAATGGACTCACAACTTGTTTAAAAACCATGTATCACATTGATAATAAGATTTTGTTAAAAATGCATTATCAAGGAAAATAGTTAGGTCTTCATGAGAATATAATCCTAGAACCTATTCAAATCAATAAAAATATAACATTCCATTGTATTAGATATAAATCTCATGCTCTAGACATTAGCACTCCAACTACCAATCCGGAGCACACTCCTTTGATAAATCTCTATCACCATCTTCTAAATTGATTTAATGTCCCTATGTACTAAACTCCACTATCACAAATACCCTATTGTAGCATAGGAAAAAGTATCTCTTGCTTGACATAAGAATAATTAATGATAAATTGGACCTAATGATGCTCTGATTTAGTGTTGTACATGAGGTGTTTTACACATCCACATTAGGTTTTGGGCCCTTACAAATTAAATAAAATGTATTCATCGATGTCTTGTAAAAGTGTGGTAAGGTGTTGTAAATGACTTTCACACTTTCCTAGACTTTTATTAAGCATCTAAGTCTAATGGACCTATTTTTCAATAAAATTTATTTAATTACATTCTCACATTAATCTAGAAGGCTTGTAAATTAAACTTAGTTTTAATCTAGGGTTGTAATGTGTTTTACACATTCACATTGGATGTTATACCCTTCTAGGCTATTTGGACCTCATTTTAATACTGTAAAGTGTATTTAATCACACTTTTACATTGAACCTTGTGTCCCTAGAGTAATTACCATTTACATCATCATTAATAGGCCCCTAAGACCCCATATTGTGCATCTCGAGGCATATTTTGATAAAAAAAACCCAACTAGACCAACATAAAAACTAAAATTCTTCACTCCCCGACATCCCAACTGGCAAATGATCCCCTGTGGGACCCATTCGCCACTTTGGGTGAATGAGTACCATCTAGGTGTGACCCATTTTCCCAAGATGGCAAATGAGTCCCATTTGGGCTATTTTCGAGGTTTCAGTGGGAAAAATTAGGTTTTAAGTTTAATTTTCTTCAATTTCGGCCTAGGGGATCAAATTAATAGGAATTTGAGTGGGTTGCCCATATAAATAAGCCTCCAAACCCTCATTTCATTCAATTATCATAAGGTATTCATTTTTTCAATTCAAGCAAGCTACGGTTAGGTCATTTAGAGAGCATTTAAGATCACTTCTAATGCAATCAAGGGAAAATTCTTCATCCATTGTTGCAACGATTCAAGATCCATCATCATGGAAATGTTATAATTCCATTATTTCATGTTCATGCTTCATCTTATTTCTTCATTTGGTTCAATTACTTGAAAGGGGTTTGACCAAGGAAAACCCCCATGCCCTAACAATCAACACTTTTTGCTCTATTTCTTTGTGTGATTGTAGGCCTATGTACTTTGAAAGCTTGGAGATCATTGAAGAATAGGTTACAAAGTTGTTGGAGTCATCTCCCTATTGGAAGGGTAAAAATATTCACAAAAAGTCACTTACAGTGTTGAAAATCAAGGTTTCAGATCCGGACACTTAGAGGAATAGAAAGAGCAAACCGACAGCTTCAGATTCCACTTTCAAATTTTTAGAAAAGTCAAAGTGGACTCATTCACCATTAGTGGTGAATGAATCCCACTGTACCTATTTTATAGATATTTTTGTGGATTTGGATACCCATTTGGCTGAAACAAGCTCTGATATAGTTTTCTAGATTTGGGACTAATTTACCCAGAATGGCGAATGAGTCCCACTAGGTCAAAATTTTAGGATTAGCAACATTTCTAGTCTCCATTCCAGCCTCTACTAGTTTCCCAATATACATCATTTACTGTTATATTTTCGTGTTGTGTTTTGATTGTATTTTCAAAGCATTTTATAGGTCATTTGGGCCTTTTTCATTTCACATTGTGTTTTCAAACATTTTGCATTTTCTATGTTTACATTTGGTGGTGAACCCCTTTATCATTTTTAATCCTTTAGAACAATCCCCTTTGATAGATTTCAATTACCTTTTCATTGGAATCCCAAGGGTTTGTTCTTGAGTGAGTCACTAAGATTTGTGTACCTCTCTCCTTTTAGGTTCAAAACCCTAGAAGTGTAAGAGAGACCCCCACATTCAAAAATATTTGGTTCACTTATCTACTAAATCAATTTTTTTAGGTACTTACATTCAAAAATGAAGGTCTCAATATTCCCCATCCAATTTGTGTCTTTATATCCCAAAATCCATTATCCAAAATCCTTCCACCCCATCACTTACAATCCCTAATTAGAATCAGCAAAAGCACACATCATTGATCCTCTTCCAACATGTTCCCTCAATCAATTCTTCCATGAACTATTAAAATAATCATTCATCATTCATCCATTCTATTTAATTTGAATTCAATTTTTTGCTAAAGAAAAAATGATAAATCCAAAAATCCACCAAAATTGAAGGCTCACAATGTTCCATCAAAGAACCATCATAAAGTGAAGTAAAATATGATCAAAAATTGAAAAATAATACAAAAGGCCATAAAAACCCACCAGCAACAAATAAAAAAATATTTGGATCCAAAAGAAATTATAATTATTATTTGTGAAAAGAAAATCATAATTTGCATCCAAATTTGCTAGTACAAAATTTTCCTCCACTATTAAATTCCCTCACTCCCCATCTATAAATCTTCCATCTTCTAAGTCTTTTTTGGTGCCATAGGTAAAAAATATATTATCCACCATTCTCAATCATCTCCTAAATATATTTTTTATTTTTACATACAAAAATACATTATCACAGCCCACTCATCTAAATCCCCAAATCCAAAATCTACTTCTTATCCAAATATCAATAGCCATCATAGTGTTTTATAATTTTATTCTTGATAACATTCCCTTGTATTTCCACCACCCATCCTTTCATCCACACATATCCATCGATCAAGAAACCTCAACTTCCATCCTAACTATTTAATCCAAGATTTGGCATAAAACCTTAAATCCAAATCAATATATTCCATCTTCCTTGGAAAAAATTATCAAGGTCTATGAGCAACACAAAACTTTCCATGGTCTATAGAAGTTATCATTGAGTAAGGAATACTATTTATCAAAGTATATGCTTTCATCCTTCCTCTATCTCCCTATTTCCTATCTACATATTTACCTATCCAACATCCTAATCTATATCTTCGACAACAATCCAAATTCATCCATCCCATCCCACCCCAAAAATAAAATATGTCAAAAAACCAATGTAATGAGAAATAATCTATTTGATGGTCAAAACTACTTCTTGTCTCATCTTGGGAAAGTACTATGATAAAAACCTAGAGAATAAGAATCATGTGTAGATCACCCATCCAATTTTCCCCTACATTTGAGGGAAAGCTTCTTCCACTTTATCTACCCCATCCATCCTATATCATCACTCTATTTAATACTCTCCTCTCCATCCACCTTCATTGAATATTGAAAAGGATAGGGATACAAACATTACTTTTTCTAGAATTCCTCCAACATATCCACCACAACCTATCTAGCATGGGGCATGCTAATCTTGTGCAACATAGTCTTTTGAGTTCCCTCTAATCATCCATGTATCTACTAGTACTCCTATCCTACATGTTCCATTCAATAATCCTCATATCTCCTATCTTCCACCCATTAATTATCACATCTTAAATCCTCCCATCCACTAATCCTCCCATCAACTAATCCTTCAACCCCCATCCTCCATCCATTGATGTCATATTTCCCTCCAATAATCATATTATCCAATAATTTTTCATCCACTACCACTCTCACCCATATCCATGAATGTTATGAATAAATATATGGCTACATTGAACATGAATGCCACATGACAATTGGTAGCATTATTATTAGGAAAAAATACTATTCTATGTAAATTAATTTTTAAGAAGATCAATTTATATGGTGATGTTGAAAATTAGAAGACAAGATTATTTATGAAAGGATATTCCCAAGTTGAGGGAATATATTTTGTTGAGATTCTTCTCGTAGTTGCTAGGTTGAAATTTATTAGGTTTTTGCTAGCTATAATAGTAGATTTATATTTAGAAATATAATAGATGGATATGAAAAATGCATTCCTACATGGTGACTTGGAGGAATATATCTTCATAATATATATAGAGCATTGTCATTGAAGGCAAGGAATATTTGGTTTGTAGATTGAAAAATACATATAATGTAGTGTAGTACATTTGATTCATCAATATTGGGCTTGGAATTTCTTAAATCTAAATTTGATCAATGTTTTTATTATAAAATGTATGGTGAATTATTCCATTTTATCACATTATACATAGATGATATGTTTTTTGGGTAATAGTAAGGATATGATTTATAATGTGGAGTCTCATCCTTTACCATACTTTGATATGAAATATTCAAGGGGATTCCAAGTATATCTTACCTGTATGGAGATTAAAAGTGATATAATTAATAGAAAGATTTTGTGAGGCCAAAGTGTGTGAACTCTGTATTGTAGTGTTTGAACATGATAGATTAAATATTGTTGAGTGTTACTACTTTTGTGGGAACTAATATTTTATTGGAGTAGTGATCTATGATACCCATAAAGATTTATTTTATGGATATTTTTCATTATGCCAATGTAATTGGTAGTTTGATGTATGTTATGGTCTATACAAGATCAACACTACATATATAGTGTAAGTATTAAGCCACTTTAAAGATAATATTAAATGAGACGATTGGGATGTATTTAAGAGGGTTTTCAAATGTTGATGGGCTATCTCCATGTACTCTAATTATTATCATGGTTATTCTGTAAGGAACCAAAAATGAGTAGATATTTGTAGATTCATTATTCAAATTTGAAAGGAGATGTCAATAGAAAGGGATCCTATAATGGATATGTGTTTATTTTATTTGGTGTTATTATCTATATCATTAATGGATAGTTGTGGTCACATTATCAACTATAGAGGTTGATTACATGGTAGCTTCTCAATCTAGTAACTTTGAGGACATCTATATAATATATGGTGTTTAGGTGTGGATTCAGGTAGTTATTAGAGTTATTTTTTATATTTAAAATTCTATATACCACTTTAACTTATATGCAACACTGCAAAAAATTATGTAATAAGAAGGAAACATAAATAAATAGAGCATAAACATGCATCAAGAAAAAATAAGACAAAAGTTTCATGTTGGTAAAACTTGAAAGGGTGATAATATTAGATAGTTTATGCTAATATAATCCATCACTATTTTTTGTTAATAAATGGAGAATTGACCACTTTAATTGTCTTTTGAAGACATATAAAAAGCTTACTATCTCTCATATTCTCCACTTTTCTCTTGCTTTTATAATAAACGTAATACACCTTATTTTTATCCACTAATTTGTAATGAGAGATCTAGACTGAGTCAATCTAACCTTTAAAATGAACCAATATTTATCTATTATCCCTTGTTTGGTCACATAGAACAAGGGGAAGATATATAAGTTCATTGGAATGAAAGAAATCGCATATTTGCAACTAACTAAGAATTCATCCACATTTCCACAAAAACAACCATCCCCTCAACCCTAATGATTTCCAATGCACATTAAAACCATCATATATAATAGGAGATCCTAATAGTCATGGTATCTAATAGTTAAAAAGTATTTTCATCCCACATAATTATTCACTATGCTAATAAGAACACATATAATTATACAAAATATGTCTAGACAAAGTCAACTACTTATGAATAAGATACAAATATGTCTCATTGAAGATATTTTATCTTAAGTTCCTCTAGCATGTAGAATTATCTAGAATTGACTTGTAACTTAGACATATGAATGAATAATAGGATCCAAGACTATATAGTTTTGTTCTAAACTACTACCAAGATACCATCAAACCCAAACTCCAACCACATACTTATTGTCCACTTTTAAAAAATTCAAAATACTATAAGACATCATATATAATAGGAAATCCTAATAGTCGTGGGATCTAATAGTTAAAAATATTTCCACCCCACATAATTATTCACTATGCTAAAGATACCGCACATAATTATAAAAAATATATCCAAACAAAGTCAATTAGTCACAAATAAGATACAAATATGTCTCATTGAAGATATTATATTTTAATTTCCTCGATCATGTAGAATTAGTTGGAATTGACCTGTAATAGACATAAGAATGAATAATAGGCTTCAAGACTACATAGTTTTGTTTTAAATTACTACAAAGATACCATCAAACCTAAACTCCAACCACATACTTATTGTCCACTTTTTTAAACATTCATAGCATTGATGAACATAATATAAATCACTTAATTGAAATGACCCTAATAGAGGATATACTTTAAATTAATTACATGTTACTAATTTAATTGAAGTATTGTTAAAGAGTTTTTCCTTTATTTTTCGTTGAAATTCAATCTCTTAATAGACATGTCATCTATTTTATATATAAATTTAGGATCTTTTACTTAACTTTATTCTTTATATGTTGGGATTGTAACCACCTCTTGTATGGTCAATAAATCAATGTTGGAGTTTTGAACCTTATATCAAGAATTCTAATCCTTGTATTTTTTACAAGGTCCTTATCCCTTTTGTATATCTCTTGAGAAGATCAATCACCATTGGTGTCTAAATTCATTGACATAAGAGGATTTACCATGTCCAACAATTACAAGCTTCTTTGGTGCTTGATTTACTAAGGATTTATCTTTAGGTGAAAGCATTATGCACATTGACATCACACTTGAAAATGTCCCATGTATAATGGACTTGATACCTTCAAGTATATCTTTTAGACTTACTTGCGAGCCTAATGTGCTTGGAATTGGAATCATTAAAATTTCCCACCCTTTCATACTTGACCTTTTTCTTGGATAATTAGCCTACTTGGGGATATAACAAATAATTTCCCTCTAGATACCTAATGCACGAGTTATTTTAAATCCTTTATACATTTCCATATTTGAAAGTCTACAAATGTTTTTTTTTAATGAGGAGATTTTGATTTATTTTTATCTTAATGTAGAATTTTTTTTTCTTCATTTTTTCTTATTTTCATATCTAGGTATAGGTTGAGAATGTCACCCTAGATTTTTAACATCTATAAGATCTTTTAATCCAATTGCAAAGGAAGCATGCCTTCCACCAAAGTAGAATCTTGTTGGATAATTTTCCCTTTAAATACCTAAGCATAGATGAAGGAGCTACTCAAACAACCACAACAAGATTTTTCCTTCTATGCCTCAATGGAAGAGCTAGACATCATTGTTATGTGGCTACTTTATAAGACATTTAAGATGGACATCTCTAGCCCAAGATAACATTGACATTAGTAATAGTGTGCCTCCACCACTTGGGTGGGGTGTGCTTGTAAATCCTGTAGTTCAACATGCTAAAGTTAAGTGGGTGGCACTTAATAATTAAGATGGGTAGGTTACTCTTGATCCTCAAATAAGCCCTCTAAGTGGAATAATTTTCATATTTGGAATGATTAGATATCACGTCCTCCTAGTTCACCGACTTATACATAATGCTTTGGATATTGTGTAAGTCATAAGCCATATATAATTTGTGTCCCAGCTTTTATATGTCTTACATATCAATTGATATTTTTAATTCTAAATCTTTGTATATACATTATTTTTTGATTTATATATGCAATGAGGAGTGTTTCCAAAAAAAAAATTACAAAATTTTACTATAATTTTAATTATTTATCATTATTACATTAGAGAATAATAATGAGAATTAATAAGTTTTCTTAGACTTATTTATATAATTGCTACTGAGAAAGCATATAATATCAGGAATAGCTTCCCAAATAGGGGATTAATGGGGGGGCATAGTAATAAAACTCTAAACTATAAAGATTTGTTAGGTGTGGGAAAATTCTACATGATTTCTTTAGAACTTTAAAGAAATTTAATTTTCCTTTTTTAAAGTGGACTTTCTGTAATTAGATCACGCCAACATAATATCTACTTAGAAAGCATATAATATCAGGAATAGCTTCCCAAATAGAGGATTAATGGGGGGCCATAGTAATTAAACTCTAGACTATAAAGATTTGTTAGAAATTCTACATGAAATTTAATTTTCCTTTTTTAAAGTGGACTTTCTGTAATTGGATCACGCCAACATCATCTCATTGAGATTAATTAAATCATCAAGCTTTGCAGATCTCTCAAAATTTTCAAAATATCCCTTGAACAATGGATAACTTAAAACAAAATAAGCATAGAATCCATTCATTATTTTTTCTTGTTTTGAGGGCAATACCTTGCACTAAAAGCAAACAGCTCGTCAGAGAAAATATATTTGTTTATCATCAACTGGCATTAGATATCAGATTAATCTTGCCAAACTAAATATATATTGTCAAGTTTATTCAGTGCAGATCAAATGCATAATATTTATATAGAATTAAAAAACTATTAGCATGTTCATAAAATCTTAAACAATTTGGATTAATTCATCGAAAATCTTTGGAATCTGAAGAATCCCAGAAAAAGATAAAATGTAGATAATACGATTCATGCTCAACAACATCAAAAGGGATTAAAGAACAAATTAAACTAAACAATCAACAATTTCTTTAATAAAAATTTTGTACAGACACTTTCTCTAATCTTTACTGTCGTTGTCCGTGTCTGACACGACAAGGAAACTATAAGAAAACGCCCATTACAAAATTTATAGAAGAGTAGTAAAAGTATTCTATGGAGATATTCAAAATCTTTTTCTTGTTCTGTAGGAAGGTCTTAAGAAAGAAAAAAAAGAAAAGAAAATGAAAATCTCCCAATGCATGGGTGATATCCTGTAGCGACATAGATAGGTATTCGACCATGACAATTAGGTTTTAGTCGACTAGTGAATATACTGTTCGGCTTCAAACAAGCACCAGATGACAATAACGTCTAATCTGGTGTGACTGAACAACAGTCTCTATTCCCACAGACATAATTTGTTGGGTTAATAAAACTAAACTCGCATATTTAAATATTGAATTGCAAGAGCCAATTCAACAATTGAGACAGTCGGCAGGTCTCACATCAATAAACTGAAGAGCCCCCATAATTGCCTATCAAAAGGTAAAGCAGCTTATACATCTTATTCAGTCTAAACGGAACGCTAAGATTGTATAGATCCTTTTTCTCATTTTAAAACGTCTGTGTTTTGCTTCATATGCTATGCATCTTATTCTCTAATCTTCCTATTTACCAAATACGTTGGATATCCACCCTTAAACTGCAAGAAAATGGTAAACACATGGGAGTGAAGGGAAATAAATCGCATCCTTTTTAAAATTTAGGTGTAAAGATTGATTAACATGCAAATCAAAACCTCTGCTAATATGAATGAGCTTAGTTACCAACATAACTAAGTAAATGACAAATTGAATAAAACGTTAGGGATTACTTAACTTCTTGATCATGATGGTAGTATATATGAATGAATTAAATTAAAGATGTGTTACGATATTGTTCTTTGATGTCAAACTTAGATATGAAGTGCTACTCTTAAAGGAGATGAGGCTTTAAACCCTATGTTTTGGGGGGACATGAACATTTATGCAATCCTAACTCCCTCTTATTCGAGTGTATCTTGTCTGTTGTGATCCTATCTTTGTTACTATTCTACTCTTTGGATTCTTTGTCTTCAATGTGAGCCGAATTGAGCTGAAGGTGGTGTTGAAGAAAACTTTTGGTGGCTTGCTTTGTTAGAATTGAAGAGTTAGACGTCATTGAGCCTAAGTTAAGCCCGTTGTTTGTTGTTGTCCCTAGTTTGTATGAGAAGAATTCACATACAAAATATAGAATGAGTGATGTTTGTAATGTATGGTTTCTTTTGATGTGAATATCCTTAAGCTACTGTTGTAATGTTCTAATATGATTTGAATGAATGTTGTGATTTTTTTCCTAGGAGCTTGCTTTTAAATATGTAATGTTAGGTGTGTTTTTAAAGATTTTGTGTATAAACCAACAAGGGTCAAAATTTCAAACTATATTAATTTGAGAAAAGTGATACTAGTTTTTGAATAGGGTGGACAAGGTCATGCTTACAATTCTATCTATGGGACAAAATCATAGTCATGATTATAACTAAGGTGAGGAAATGGATACAATTTGGGTTAGATCCAATTCCTGGAGGCTAAATGAGAGAAGAGGATGGGACATAGGTGGGTTAAGTTATCTTGTGTGCTAGATTGTCTTCAAACAAGTACCTCAATGAGGTATTTATTGACAATGCTAAATGAATTCTTGGAAAAGGTGGGGGAAAATGAGAAATATTCACTTTTCTCCTCTACACTTTATTCCCACTTTATTGTACATGTGAATCTACAATGAATATTGCATGCTTAAAAAAAGATAAAATAATAAGTAGATTAATAAGCACATCTCAAAACCTGATATATATTTTTTAAAAGATATGACTAGGAAGTTCAACCTTTTTTCTCTATGCTTTTTTGAGACTAAACCTCCAAATTTGCATGCATAGGCACACCAAAGTGTTGGTCACCACTTGAACCAAAATGGTCATAAGAACACAATCATTTATTACATTTTTATGTAATTGAATTCATTATTATCTCATTGTGATGAACAACAAAAAGATGGAATTATGAGGTTGTGGCTAATTTGTCCCATGAAATATGAGAAAAATAAATAGAAGAAAATATATACAAATTAAAATAAAATGAAAGATAACATGTTATAAGGTTGTCATGGACTAGTAACTAAGTTGTCCACCTCAATCTACATAGTCAAAAGTCAATTGAAATCTAAAAAATGATGTCCTCATGCATGGGGTTGTTGATGAGTAGTAACCAAGTTCCCCTTGCGAATCGGTGCATGCTTTAAATGTGAAATCGTAATAGGGTGTAAAATAGCCCCTTAAAGTAATGCATTTATTATAATAGACGTAATATGAGGAGAGGGAAGTGTAATAATGGCAACATATAGAAATATGTTGGCCCTAATTATTTGGAAAAGATACGCATGGAGCAAAGGTAAAAATAAGGACAATTCAAAGTGAAATTTGAGATGTCACATATAAGACAAGAATGCAAGTAACAAATGAGTGCAATAATGAAATAATAAATTAACTGTAGATCATTGCAATAATCCTATATAAATTTCATTATGGGGATTACCTAGGAAATATATAACAAATAAGGATAAGATCATAAAAGTACGGTGGTATGTTAATGCATTATTCTGCAACTAGAAGAAAGAAAGTGTCATAAAAGAAAATTTTCCTTGGTGGTAAGAAGTGGAAATTAGAATAAAGGTAAAATAAAATATGTAATGTGAATTTGATACAAATTGAAAAGTGTAAGCAAAAGAATCATGAAATCTAATCGTAAACCTACATCAAAATAAAGTGAACAACAAAAGATAGTGAAAAGGAGAACATAGAAAACTCTTTAAGTAGAAGGCTAAAAGTAACAAACAATTATGAAAATAAATGTGATTAAATAAGAAGTACAATTATTGTGGCTCCATAAAAAAAAGTTAAATAGATCTTCCTTTGTTGTAAGCGAGGTTATAGCAATACAAAATACTCATCACAAGTGAACTTCACTTTGTGACAAATTCATTTATAACATGTTCTTAGCTATAGAACCAAACTAATCTAAATATCAATCCAATTTTTTATTGAGAAAATCAATTGAAATTTTAGGTTATAATTTTCACTTCAAAAATAAATGTGTGTGAAATTTTGGTTTTAATTCTTCACCTCAATTATAAATGTATAGAATATTACGTTCTAATTAATTAAGCTATAAAAAAGTAGGATGAATTTTGGGATTCCCAATGATCCACATTTCATTTTGAAACTTACAGTTATAATAAAATACCTTTCCACTCAATCACTTCATGTTTTGTTTTGAAAAACAATTATAGGGGGATTATGTCTATATATAGTGGATTCATCATAACTTATATAGAATTTTGTAGAGATAAATTCTTCATCTATTCAAATTTTATTAAATACATATTTTAATTAGTTATTTAATAATGTTTAGATAGAAAATTAATACAAACATCTTAACTTGACCCAAAATAATTATTTTAATATTAATATTTTTTCATATAAACAATGTTAAATAATTATTTTAAATTTCCAATTAAAAAAATTGATATTATTTTAAAGAAAAAATATTTTTCATTTTATCTATAAGAAGTTATGTGAAATTTTTTAATGATATCATATCAGTAATAACTTTCCATAATTTAAGCCATAGTGATTAAACTATACAGATTTGTTAGGTGTAGGAAAACTATACATGAACTCTCTCTTACTTTTTAAAGTGCACTCCAACATCATCTTATTGAGATTAATTAAATCATTAAGCTTTGCAGATCTCTCAAGAATTTCAAAATATCCCTTAAACAATGGGGAACATAAAACAAAATAAGCTTGGATAGCATTCATTATTTTTTCTCGTGTTAAGGGCAATACCTTGCAATAAAAGCAAACAACTCGTTAGAGCAAAAATAGTTATTTACCATCAACTGACATCAAATATCATATTAATCTTGCCAAACTAAATATGTATTGTGCAGTTTATTCAGTTCAGATCATATGCTATAATATTTACATAGAATCACCAAATTATTAACTTTTTCATAGAATCTGAAACAATTTGGATGATTTCTGCAGAAGTCCTTGGAATCTGAAGAACCCTAAAAAGAGATAGTAAAGTAGACAATACACCATTCTTTTATCTAATTCTATTTTGGAACTGACCGATTCATGCTCAACAACATCAAAAGCGATTGAAAAATAAATAAACTCAACAAACAACAATTTCTTTAATAAAATGTTTTACAGACATTTTTTCTAATAATGACAACTCCAAGTCATTGTCCATGTCTTACATGACAAGGAAACTATAAGAAAACACCCATTACAAAATTTATAGAAGAGTATCAAAAAAATTCCACGGAGATCTTCAAAATCTTTTTCTCATTCTGTAGGAATGTCTAAAAAAGAAAAAATGAAAAGAAAACCACCCCATGCATGCAATAATATCCTGTAACGACAAACTAATCGACCATAACAATTAGGTTTTAGTCGTTAAGTGAATATGCTCTTCGGCTTCAAACAAGCACCAGATGACAACAAAGTCTAATATGGTGTGACTGAACAGCGGTCTCTGCTCCCACAGATATAATTTGTTAGATTAAGAAAACTAAACTTATAAATTTTAAGTATTGAATTGCGAGAGCCAATTCGACGATGGAGACAGTCGGCAGGTTTCAAAACAGTAATCAAACGGTAAAGCAGCTAAAACATCGTATTCAGTCGAAACGCATCGTTAAGATTGTATAGAGCTTTTTCCTCATTTTAAACGTCTGCGTTTTATTTCTTATGTTATACTGTTGAACAATTAAGAGCAGATAAAAAGAAACAAGAAAGCAGAATTGAAGATTCAGAAAACAAACAAGATACGGAACGCAATTTTTACGTGGTTTATCAATATGGATACATCCACGGAAGCAAGGGAAATCTCAATTTTAATAACTCTGCTTTCCTGTACATTAGCAGCAGCATATACAATATCTTTTGTATAATTATTCATAAGGAATCATTGAAGAGTAATGATGGCGGGAGAAAATAGGAGGAAGTGGAAAGGAGAAAGTCCATTGGACTTCACACTTCCAACAATCTCTCACTTGAAGTTCAACCACTGCAGCAAATTTTAGAGATATTCCCCCGCTTCAGTTTCATTGTCACATCTTGACAATGTCAAGAGAAGCCCTACAAAACTCAAGTTTCTCCCTTGAAACTACCTTTGTCAATGCATTAGCCAGACTCACCTTGGTATGGATCTTCTCAACTTTGAGCTTGCCCTCCTCAATAACTGTCTAGATGAAATGATATCGCAGTTCAATATGCTTGGTTTGGTTATGGAACGCTACATTCTTTTCCAAGTGAATAGCGTTGTTGCTATCACAAGAGAGCCTGAAAACATGTTGTTTACATCCCAATTCACCCAACAATCACTGCAACCAAATCATTTCCTTTGCACCTTCAGTAAGAGCGATGGATTTTCCCTCGGTAGTGGAATGTGTAACCACTTATTGTAGTATAGAAACCCAACTGATCGCTACTCCAATAAATGTAAAAACACAACTAGTAATTGATCTTCATTTGTCCAAATCACCAACCATATCAGAATCAACGAAACCTTGCAGTTGTACATGTTTCAAACCAAAATATAAAACATAATTTGAGGTGCCTTTCAAATTTCTTAATATCCACTTCACTGCTTTAAAATGAATTTTACTTGGATTACTCATAAACCTACTCACCACTCCCACTACATGGGCAATGTCTGGATGAATCCATACCATAGCATACATAAGGCTCTGAACAGTTGATGAATATAGGATACCTTTCATTTCTTTTTGTTCTCCTTGTGTCTTGGGTCACATTGCAGAAGATAAACAAAAGTGATTGGTAAGAGGAGTGCTTACAGCCTTAGCACTTTGCACATTAAGCTTGTACAAAACCTTTTTAATGTATTTCTCTTGTGAGAATCTAATTTCTCTCTTCCATCTATCACAGATTATGCTCATACCAAGAATCCTCTTCGCTGCCCCTAAATCTTTCATTGCAAACTTGTGAACTAATTGTTGTTTCAAATCATGAACACTCATACTAGTCTCGGTTACTAGTATATTATCAACATAGAGTAGCAACAAGATAAACTCACCATTGTCCAATACCTTGTAGTAGACACACAAATTAGATTCGTAGCAGGTGAAATATTACTCAATCATGAAGGAGTCAAACTTGAGATGCCACTATCGTCAGGCTTGTTGGAGCCCACACAAACTTCTCCTCAACTCGCAGTACAAATCTTCTTGCCCTTGTTTCTCAAAACCCTTGAGCTACTACATATATAACTCTTCATCAATGTTGCAATGGAGAAATGCAATTTTAACATTGTAGTGTAGAAAATTGTACACTCTTGAAAGTGATGCGATTTCACACTTAATTTGGACCTATTTTGGCACCCTTGCATTAATTACTCCTTTAAAATCATCATTAATAGGCCCCTACGACCCATTATTTTGGATCTCAAGGCTTATTTTAGCTTAAAACCCAACAAAATCATTTAAAACATCAAAAATCCTGAAAACCCACCTCTAAAAGCTAGGGTGGGACTCATTTGCCACCTTGGGCGAATGAGTCCCCCTAGGTGGGACCCATTCGCCACCTTGGGCGAATGAGTCCCATTTGGAGTTTTTTTAAGTTTTGAGCGGGAAAAACTCTTTTTTTATTCAATTTTTTTATGGATGTCAACCTTTGAGATCTAAATAAGATTAAATTAGGTGTTAATGCCTATATAAGCAAGTTTTCAAGTCATTATTTCATATCTAAGAAATCTAGACAAGCATTTTCAAGAGCAATTTAAGAGACAAGCATCAAGAATCTTCAAGTATTCTTTCACAAGAGCATTTAAGTTTCAAAAGAAAGCAAAGTTGAATTCTTGGAGCAACATTAAAGTGTTTTTGTAGGTCTTCAAGCTCCCTTTCATTCAAAATCTAGCATTGTCAAGGTTTGATCATGGTTGTCTATGGTGAATCATGATGGATTCTAGGTTGGGGAGATGCAACAAGCCATCAAGCCAATCCTAAAGACTTGTTTCCTAAGTGATGCCATCCTCCATTATCACTCTATATTTTAGCCTAAGGAAGGTACAAGCATTGTTGAGGCTCATTTTGGTGGTTAGAGATATCTGAAAGTGAGTCATTCATTGTCACATTTTCATTCATGCATCTCATTCTTACACATTAGAATAAGGCTGCATCATGTTTCAAATTTCCTAGTCTTAAACACACTTATGGCTAGGGTTTGCAATCCTATTTACATGCATAGTTCATTATTTCTATCAAGCTTTAATTACCAAACTAGGGGTTTGACCGAGGAAAACCCCCCATAAGCAAATCAAGTCTATATTCTTCTTTGCAATTTGGAAGGAAAGAGTAGGTATTGAAGTGCAGATCAGAATTTTAAATTCCCGAAAAGGTAGAACAAGATTGATTCACCCAATGTGGCGAATGAGTCCCATTGTAGGTGTTTTCCAAAACTATTTGCAGATTTAAATACCCTTTTTCCCGAAACAAATTCTTATGTAGAAATCCAGATCTGGGACTGATTTTCCTAGATTGGTAAATGAGTCCCAGTTAGTCAAAAAGTTAGAATTTCCAACATTTTAGAGCTTTAATCAGTCATTTCTAGATCTCCAAGTGCACATCATTCATTTTACTACTTTCATGTTCTATTTTATTCGCATTTCTAGGTCATTTTGTAGGTCATTGTATTGAATTAGGGTTTAGTGTTGCATCTTACATTTCATTTATCTTTCCAAGTTCTTACTTGGTGGTGAACCCTCCATTAGTCTCTATTCATCTCTTAATATAACCCTCTAGCAATATTTCTTTCTCCCTTGCATTGAGATCTCAAGGGTTTGTTCTTGAGTGAAAGTGAAGATTGTTCTTCTAGGTCCTAAACCCTAGAAGGAAAGTAAAACAATTTTCCAAATTTCATTTTGGTGAACTTGCATTTAGAACATTAAAATTTTGATTCAAAGTGCAACATCCTCCTAGATTTGGCTTCCATTAACAATGGTTAATTAGCATTAGTTAATTGGAATTCTAAGGTTTCTAATTTTTCCTTAGTGAAAGATCATATAGCTTGCATTTTTGCATATCATTTTAGTGAAAATCAAACACAATCTACATTTGCACTGGGTATTTGTAGGATCATCATGGAAAAAACAGGCCCTTAAGTGGCAAAAAATTTAGAAAAATCAGAGTTAGGCAAATTGATGTAAAAATTTGAATAAGTTATCCATATTATTTCAAAAATATGTAAGAATAGAATCTGTAGCAAATTGAATGGAGTTTCTAAACTACTAGGTTTGTTTAAAAAAATAAAAATCTATTTGGTGAAAATTTGAAATTTCAATGCAGTGGTACTTAAATTTCAGGGGAAAACTAAGTAGGTGTTTGTCTGACCACCCTAACCACAATAAAATGATAATATTTTTTTTATAATATTTTAGATATAAGTAGAGGACTCATGCCCTGATGTGATGCATATTTTTTGTAATTTTTTCCAATTAAATAATTAATTATGATTTTTTTTATTACAACTTTTTAAAAATATAAAACTCATATAATACGACCACCTTAACTTTGTCAAAACTTCATGAAATTCAATTTTTCTTTTTTAATCCTATATTATGTGAAGCATAGAATGTGATGCATGTTTTGGATTCAAAATGTGATCCGTTGAAAGCTATAGATGGTTTTCAATCACCTATCAATGGACTTTAGTCGTAATTTGAATAGAAAATGAATAATAATTACTTATTAAATTCAAAGTAAAACATAATTTATATCGGTGGAAAGATGAGAATATCCTTTAAAAACCCTTTTCGTTTCATCAATTTTGGGTAAAAAAATAGTCACCCTCCTTCTCCTAGCCATTATAGTCAGGATCTGTAATCTCATCATACTCCTCGTCTATCACATCTATAAATATTTCTACAACCATATATCATGTCTCCTCAACCCTTTCCTCCCCCTCGTCTCCCTCATTTGGGAGTGACCCTGCATCACCTATCGGCTCGTCCATTGAGAATACGAGAGTTAGTCATGATACTATCCACCACTCCTCATAGGCATCTGTGGTACCAACGTCATCAGTGTCAGAGACCGGAGGCATATCATGATCTAAATGCTTAGAGTCACTATAGACAACATCCATGGTAATGAACCATCTAGAATCATCGAGACTTCGGGAACTCCATACTGATCTCCTGAAAAAGGGTTGTGCCTTGGGTGCTATCTGAACCTGTCCAAACTGCCGCATGACGTGATCATAGTAAAAAGTTCATACTATGTAATCATGTCTACCTAGCAAGAACCTATCCATCTACAATCTCCTCATCTACCCATTGTAGCACAAGCTAATAAGGTCTCCATAAGATCTCATCCTCATCTAGTCGGTCAAACCGGACTCTCCAAAAATGTAAGTCACCATACTACCATAACCACTACAATGGATAACTGAAGGCTCGAGGATACCCTAGGTTTTTTGTGCATGGAAACCCTGTCAGTCTAGTAGACATGATATGCTCTAGGAACCACACCTGTAGTAGCATATAGTTACCATATTGTCAACCTTCCGAAATGAAAACCATCCAAAATCATAATATAGATGCTCTAGGATGCTACACCCTCAAGCATACACAATCCTGTGCTTTTCCATCCCTCGAATCATGTGTACTAGTCCTCCCTCTAAGTGTGCTCCCTGACCATCAGGGATGAGTACTAGTGCTATTGTGAACATCATAATCCATGCAACCAGTGGGGCCCGCGAGTATAGCAACATCGCTAGATCGATCCATGGCCTCACCATCCCATCGTGCACTAGACCTCCAAGGAAATATTACATGTTGTATTTCATCTCTTGGAATGACCACTCTGCTAGGAAATATACTCTCTCTCCTTGAATCAGAACTCAGATTATGTGATGTACATCCTCTACTGTAATGGTCATCTCGTCGGTAGGAAGATGAAACATGCATGTGTCTACATTCTATCGCTCTACTAATTCCATCAACATAGGATCGTGGTACCTCATGGGGGACATGAGGTATGCCTAGTATAATCTCATAGTTTACAGGATCTTTGTCTCCTATAATGAAAGAGGGGGATATATCTTGAAGGTGGCTGATCTATCTACCACCCAAACGTTGCCCCGAACGGGTAGGAATCTAACAAAAAAGCAAAAATTTGTCCTATAAGCATTCTAAACTTTTAGATCTTTACATCAACAATCAAAAAGTTGTACTAAAGTTGTTCTAGTGTACTCTCCTAAAGGTCCTAGACACCTTAGACCCCTTTTGAGACACTTCACGAAGAAACGAGACACTTTGTGAAAAAAGTGGGACACTTCGTGAACAAAAGGGGACACTTTGCGAAAAAAAGGGACGCTTTGTGAACTTTTTTTCCAAGGTCCTAAATTAACCTATAAATGCATATAAATCATAAAATAAATGTGTAAGGAAAAAATCTAAGGAAGAAAGATCAACTCACCTGATGATAATGCTCACCGTGGACCACCTAATCTCACAGGACGTCCAATCTCGTAGGCTCATAGTCTCATCGGCTCGACATCTTCTCTCACTCTTCACTCTCAAGCTACAAAATAGTTAAAATTAACTTCACTTTTTTCTCTTATATAAGTTAAAATTAGGGTTTTTACTATATTAGGGTTAAAAAGTTCCTTTTGTTCAAATAAACATAATGGGTGCTAGAGAGCTCCATTTTCGATGCTATTTGTTGCATTGGAATGTGGTTCCACTCTCGTCCTCATCATAAAACCTATCATCATGTGGTATGGTACTTGGAAATACTCTATGATATGACTTACCTTATTTGGTGTGGCTAGAGTGCTACCTTGATTCCACCTCCATAAAGCAAGCAGGATCAAGTGGGGACATACATCTACCCTCAAATTTTATTTCTAGAAGAAGTTAGATAAGAGGATTTTTGGGCAACTAACGAATTTGTGCTATAGGATGCGTTTCCTAACATTGTGGTTTTGTAGATAGCTATAGTGGGGGATTCATTCTCTCATATTATAATTAAACTTATAGGTATATACTTTTATGAAATAGAGGTTATTATTGGAGTCCTTTAGCTTGCATATGCACATAGAGTCATATGGGTGCTAAAGTGGGGGCTAAATGTTGTGTAGAAAATTGTACGTTCTTGAAAGCGATGTAATTTCACACTTAATTTGGACCTACTTTGGCACCCTTGCATTAATTACCCCTTTAAAATCATCATTAATAGGCCCCTAAGACCCATTATTTCATATCTTGAGGCTTATTTCAACTTAAAACCCGACAAAATCATTTCAAACATAAAAAATCTCAAAAACCCACCTCAAAAACCTAGGGTGGGACTCAATCGCCACCTTGGGTAAATGAGTCCCCCTACGTGGGACCCATTCACCACCTTGGGTGAATGAGTCCCATTTGGGGTCTTTTTAAGTTTTGAGCGGGAAAAACACCTCTTTAATTCAAATTTTGGTGGATGTTGGCCTTTGAGATCTAAATAATGGTAAATTAGGTGTTAATGCCTATATAAGTAAGTTTTCAAGTCATTATTTCATATCTAAGCAATCCAAGCAAGCATTTTCAAGAGAAAATTCAAGAGACAAGCATCAAGAATCTTCAAGTATTCTTTCACAAGAGCAAGAAAAGTTGAAGTCATGGATTCTAGTTTGGGGAGATGCAACTAGCCATCAAGCCAAGCCCAAAGACTTATTTCCTAAGTGATTCAATCCTTCATTATCGTTCTACATTCAGCCTAAGGAAGGTACAAGCATTGTTGAGGCTCATTTGGGTGATTAGAGATCTCTCAAAGTGGGTCATTCATTGCCACATTTCCATTCATGCATCTCATTCTTACACATTAGAATAGGGTTACATCATGTTTCAGATTTCCTAGTCTTAGAAACACTTAAGGCTAGGGTTTATTGTCCTATTTACATGCATAGTTCATTATTTCTATCAAGGTTTAATTACCAAACTAGGGATTTGACCGAAGCAAACCCCCCATAATCAAATAAAGTCTATATTCTATTTTGTAGGTCTTTTCGCAGATTCAGATCCGAAATTCAATTTGGAAGGAAAGAGCACATGTTGAAGTGTAGATCAGAACTTTAAATTCTCAAAAATGTGGAACGAGACTGATTCACCCAAGGTGGTGAACAAGTCCCACTGTAGGTGTTTTCCAAAACTGTTTACAGATTCAAATACCCTTTTCCCGAAACAAATTCCTGTGCAGAAATCCAAATCTAGGACTAATTCACCTAGATTGGGAATTGAGTGCCAGTTAGTCAAAAATTCAAATTTTGTAGTATTTCAGAGCTTCAATAAGTCATTTCCAAATCTCTAGGTGCACATCATTCATTTTGTTGTTTTTATGTTATGTTTTATTGGCATTTATAGTTCATTTTGTAGGTCATTGCATTCAATTAGGGTTTAGTGTTGCATCTAACATTTCATTTATCTTTCCAAGTTCTTACTTGGTGGTGAACCCTCCATTAGTCTCTATTTAGCCCCTAAGACAAACCTCTAGTAAGATCTCTTTATCCCTTGCATTGAGATCTCAAGGGTTTGTTCTTGAGTGAAAGTTAGTGAAGATTGTTCTTCTAGGTCCTAAACCATAGAAGGAAAGCAAAAAAAAATTCCACCTTTCATACATTAAGTCACTCAAGTTCAAGTTCATAAACCACTATGAGGCCTAAAATTGCTCAAATAGTAATCTTCACAACTAGTGAGAAGATCTCATTGAAGCAAATCCCCTTTTGCTAATCACAACCCTTGACTAATAATCTAGCTCAATAATGTTTCCTACCTCCCTCTTCCTCTTTCAATCGATACACCCATCAAATCTTCAAAGCTCTTTGATTGCGTGGAGGATTCACCAAATCCCAAGTGTGATTGACCATTAATGAATCCACTTGTCATGATTAATATATTTGCAAGCTTCTTGGAAGGTAGCTGGCTCTGCCTGATCAAAGATCAATAATTGGTAATCTTCTAACTTTTCTAGAGGTTGACATTCCCTGGTGGACCTCCTCAATTGAGGATCTTGGTTCTCTAAATTTGTTACATGCTATAAATTACCCTCAACATTAGTATCACCTATATTATACCTTTGTATATTATCACCAAAATTACCAACACTACTTTGTATATTAGCAACCTATGTATGACCATTATTTATGGAATTACCCTACAACTAAGACACATTGTTCTAATTAATATTACCCATGGCTAGAGCATATTCAAAATCTGATGGCAGAGACCAATTTTGTGGGGTCTGTCGTGATCCCACAATAATGGGTTACAGTTTTTGGCCAAACTTGACATTAAGATTAGGATTTTTCACTAGATATTCACTTTCTTACACCTATAGCAACTAAACCATTAAGAATTTGAAGATGAATCAAATTAGTTATTTGTTAGATCTTTTGTGTAGATTCTAATTATATTTTTTTAAAAAAATTAAAAAAAATTGTGAATCATTTTATGTAATTTTTAATAACTTATTTTTTCTACTAATCAACATTTTTAAAAAGTGATGCTTACTTCAGACCGCATAACTTTTTTTATAGATAGGATACAATTCTAATTTTTAAAATACATATTTTTCATACCAATAATTTTTTGTTTAATAATTTTTTTTAATTAATTTTCCAAGTCAAAGTAATTATAATTTGGACAGAGGTTTTCTTCGGCCCGAATAAATTTTTTGTATTCATTTGAATTAACTTATATTTTTTTTGTTGCAATAAGGACATAAATACCTAGTGCACATGTATTTTTTAGATTTTTTTCTCTATTTTTCTATTTTTTCATATGTGTGAAACAAAAAAACTTGATGTTCATTGAAAATCCTACATTCACAAGAAATAAAAAAGAAAATATAATAAGAAAATTAAACATATTTAAAATTATACTTTTTGGGAAGCTTATAATAAGGACTACATTCTTACAAAACATAAATTTCAAATGAATTCATTTGATCACCCAAAAGGTAAATCAAAAGTGGTTTTTTATCAGCATTTTGATAGGTGTAGAGGAGACTCGATTATAGGTATGGTTTAAATCTAACAAGGTTCTATCCAAGGGGGTTTGATTGAAGGGGGTTTGATCAATCCCTCTTTAATTAAAATCATTTAAATGGAACCATTAAAGTCTTAAATCATTGTATTTTTTAAAAATATGTGATTTTAGGCAAAAATCAAGATGTCCCAAAAAGTGTAACCCATTATTGTGGCAGCATCCCGTGAGAGAAATGTTGCTCGTGCACTAGTATTTGTAGGCACTTGAAAAACTAAGAGCTTAAAATATGTATGTCATGTGGGATCATCTCTTCCCAAAATAGGTTGTGATTGACCATGAAAAAATTGTTGTGTAGATTTTTCATTGTGTAGATTAAAATTATGAGGAAAAACACCAAAATTAGAACCTTGCGTGAGATCCTCCTTAGTTGGAGCTATAATTTTGATACTTGTGAATATTGAGTAGACCGTGTGGAGTGAGAATTTCCTCCAAGTCATGCCAAATTTATCACTAAAAATGCAGTATATGATGGGACTAGGGGAGTGGGTGTAGAATAACATTGCATAGGCAAAGATAAGGTATACACAATGGATTAGTTCGTAGGCTATGGGTATTGGAGCTCTATAAATTACCTCCATTTTCTAATGCCACATTTGGATGTTAAAAATATGAATTATTAATGTCTAATAATGACACATGCTCCTTTGCTTGTGCCCCCCGTGCTTGCAGACCTAGAAACACCTTCTCATTAAAAAGCACATAGTGACTGCAAATTAATTTTTTTGTAATCAGATTCCACAATCTAAAGCCATATTGTTCTTCTCCATAGCCAAAAATTATATGAAGTTTAGATTTGGGATCTAATTTTGTTCTCTTCTCTTTGGGAACATGAACAAATGCTTTGCAACCAAAACTCATAGGTGATTGTAGGAAATCCTTTTATCCAACCATGTCTCCTACAAAGTGTCAAAATCCACTTGAGATGAAAGATATATATTAATCAAGTATACTAATGTATTCATTCCCTCTACCCAAAACTCCTTGCCCAAACCAACATTAGAAATCATACACTAATTTCTCTCCAAAATTATTTAATTCATCCTCTCGATTGCACCATTTTCTTGAGGAATGAATGGAACAATCTAGGTATGTTGGATTCCATTATCTGTACAATCATCAAGAAAACTTACAAAATAATTTACCCCTCCAATAGAGGTTACCTCTGTAGGACCAAAAACATCTAAGTGCATGAGATCCAATGGCCTTGACTTCTTGTCATGTCCACACTTTGAAAAAATAATCTACCTTTATTTTCTATATATAAATGCTCACACAAATCCAAATCAACTAATTTCAAACCTGGAAGTTGATTCCTTTTGAGAAAAATTTCAAGTTCCTTCTTGCTCCTATGTCTAAGACTCTTGTTCGTAAGCTCTAGATACCACAATCCACAACCACCATCATAACTCCCCACTTCAACATGACTTTCTAGCACATATAGGGTACTTGCTTTGTGGCCTCTTGCAACTACCAAGGCTCCTTTGGTCACCTTCCAGGAGTTTGAAGAAGATTGCTACATCCTTGAGTGTAAAGCTAACCCACAAAAATCAAATTGATTTTGAGCTTGGGAACATGTATCACATCTCTCAATAACTATTTATTTCCATTTTCAATGTCAACATCACGTAACCTTTGCCAACTATGTCACAAGGTTCATTGTCACCAAGGTAGACTCTACCAAGTTTACCTTCTTGATAGTTTTTAAAAACTTCCTGACACAAGGTTTCATGAAATGAGGCACCAAAATATAATACCCATGAATCAACTGTAGTTTTTCTTGTTGTCAATATTAATGCACCTTCATCTTGTCCATATGTTGTGTTAAGCTCACTGTCCTTTGATTGATTTTTTACCTTTTTGTATGACCAAAAAATCTTCTTGGTGTGACCTTCTTTAGCACAAAACCAGAAACCTTTGTTTCTTCCCCTTGACTTCAATCTTCTTGTAGATTTTTGATCTCCTCCTATTTTATTTTTTTCCCCTATCTTGAGTCCTTTCTCTATTGCCAAAAATCAAGGCATCACCCAATGAATTTCCTTGACTTTTCCTCCTCATTTCTTCACTTAGAAGAGTGGCAAGAACATCATCAAATTTCATTGTGTTTTTTGTCAGATACCAAATTGTTGATTGTCATGACTACTCCTTCCCAGCAGTCTGGTAGAGAACACAACAATAGAATGTCTTTGATTTTATCATCCAAACTAATGTTTATGGAAATCAATTGGTTGATCAATGTATTGAATTTGTTTAGATGATTTCTCATGTTTCCTCTTTCCTTCATCTTTAAATTGTACAAATTTTTCATTTAGAAAACCTTGTTTGAAGCGGAAAACATCTCATACATTATATCCAATTTGTCTCCTAATCCTTTCGATATCTTTTCATTGAAAATTTGAATAAAATGTTACTAGATAATGAGAGGATGATGGTTATTGTCACCTTCTTATCCAAATTCTCCCACTCCTCATTAGCCATCATAGTTGGCTTATTTTATTTGCCTTCCAATGCAATTGAATGGTCTCTTTGAATCAACAATGATTCCATATGCATCTTCCAAAGTCCAAAATTATGCCCTAAGAATTTTCCAATTCTCCATTTATCTGCATCTTCAAATTTTTCAGAAATCGTTTTGCAAATTCCTAATCAGCTTCTTCACTGAGCTCTAATACCAGTTGTTGAATAATTAGGAGAAAATAAAAACAAAAATGAAAGCAATATTGAAGATTTAGAAAATAAAAAAATACATATATTAATGTAATTTTTACATGGTTCCCCAATATGGCTACATCTAGGAAAGCAAGGGAAATATCAATTTTATTAAAGTTCTACATTTTTGTACATTAGCAACAACATATACAATATATATTTTGTATCATTATCCATAAGGAATCATCGAAGAGTCATGATGGAAAGATAAAATAGGAGGAAGTGGAAAGGAAAAAGTCTAACCTTCCTCATTACTAAATACAATGGATTTCTACCCTAGAATGGTAGAAATGTAGTAGTGAAGGGAAAGAAAATGCACCCTTATATTGAAATTTACTTTGAAAGATTGATGAACATGCCAATCAAGACCTAGGATAATATAAATGAGTTAAGCTATAAATATAACAAATAAATGTCAAATTGAATAGGACTATTTAGGGATTTCTTAACTTCTTGACAATTACAACAATAGATGTGAATGAATCAAATCAAAGATATCATTCTTTAATTGTAAAACTTAGATATGAAGTGTTATACTTAAACATTTATGCAATTCTAACTCCCTCTTAATGATCATATCCTCTCTTGTGTGTTATCCCCATAGTTACCGTTGCACCAAATAGTTGACCTATTAATGCCCGATACAACTGCCAGAGTTAATGGATCCATAGGAGGTGGTTAAGCCATGTCATGAATCCTAAGGAGAGCACTGACCATCTACCAACAATCTCCCTCTTAGCATTATTCAAGGGGATTCAAACCTATAACCTTTAGCTCCAATACTAATTGTTGGCCCCATAGTTTTCGTTGTGCCGAAAGGTTGAACTGTTAATGCCCAATACAACCACCAGAGTTAATTTATTCGTAGGAGGTGGTTAATCCATGTTGTGAATCCCGAGGGGAGTGTTGACCATCTGCCAACTTATGATCCTATCTTTGCTACTATCCTACTCTTAGAATTGTTTCATTTGTGTGTTAACCAAATTGAGGTCAAAATGGTTTTGAATAACACTTTTGGAGATTTCTTTACTAATTTTGATACATTAGACTTCCTTAAAACTAAGTTAAGCCTCTTGCTTCATGATATCTATCATTTGTAAGAGGATAATTCCTATACCAAACATAGGATGGGCGATGATGTGAATATTGTCATCAATGTATGGTTGCTTCAAGGATGCATGACTACCCTTATGTATGAATCAAAAAGTAATGGTTAGTTTTTGAAACTAGCTTAGCTCAAGAAAAGTGAAATGAGAGTTTGAATAAGGTGAACAAGATCATGCGTACAACTATATCTAGAGGAAAAAACATCATCACTATTACAAATAAGGTGAGGAAATGGATAAAGTTTAAGGTATATCCAAATACTAGGGGCTAAATGGGAGAAGAAGATGAGACAAAGGTATGTTAAGTTAGCTTGTGTGTGAGAATCTCTTCTATTAAGCACTTCAATGAGGCATTTATTGACAACGCTAAAATGAATGCTTTAAATAAGTGGAGAAAATTGAGGATTATATTTTTTTCCTCTATAGTTTATAGCTACCTTATTGTGCACATGAATTTATAATAAATCTTGCATGTGTAACATAATAAAATAATAAATAAGCATATCTCAAAGACTAATTCAAACTTTTCAATGAATTTGACTTGGAAGATGATCCTTGTTTTCTCTATGCTCCTTGTGAGACCACATCTCTAAAATTGCATGCATAGGAACATCAAAGTGTTGGTTGCCACTTGTACTAACATGGTCATAAAACCACAAACATATTGGATTTATAAGGGCCAAACCACTATGTTACCCAATATTTCTTTCACCCATAGTGATGCACCTAGACATACACCTGGTGGTCCTCTCTACATCGTTGGTTGTATCAATGACAAACATGTACAAGGAATACTCATTCATCTTGTGTGTATAAAAAAGTGATTACTAAGGAATTCTTATCTGTGCAAGAGCTTTATCAAGGTTCTTATGAAAAATCAAAATCATGGTTTAAAACTCATGATGGTTTTTCTCACCCTATGATAGGTCTAATCACTCTTCCTCTTAAAGTTGGGCTAAAACAATTAGATTTCTCATTCTCCATCATCCAGACATATTTATAGTGCATCATAGTGGATTCAATCCTTTGTCTTTCTATGGGAATTTTTTATTGGATTTATTTTGGCCTCAACCTATGGAACCTATAAAGCCTCATGAAGATTCATTTTTCAAGTCATACCAAACTTTTAAGGCAAAGAAAGTAACAAAGTTATCTCTTAATAATATTCCTAAGAATGATAGGTCCATGGTTGTTCCTTCTCCCCTGCTTGTTATGGATGAAAATGGACTAAAATATGCTACATTTCCTCCACCCATATCATATAAAATACCAAGAGACAATCAAAAGATTCCTTTTGTGCCTCCAAAGATAAAAACAAGTGTATATACCTAAAGAAACCATGGTTTCCCAACCCTTGGCAGTTCCTTTAGTTCCTCCCTTAAGGGAAGAAAAGAAACAAATGGTCAAGAAACCTACTCCTACCCCATCACAAATTGAAAATCATGCAAGAATAAATAAAAATGCTAAAGAGCATCATAGGAATAGTCGTCATGCTATTACTTGTCAATTAGAAGAAGAAAAAAAATAGCGCATGATAACACCTATGAAAAAACTCATAAAGAATTAAAAATTTCACCAAAACAAGAAGTGAAACAAGAAAATCCAACTGCCATTAAACCTCCCATTATGATTAATTTGGATGATGAAGATGAAATTGTTAAAATTAATGAGGAGGTGCATAATGAGCTTAATGTTTTATTTTCAAATAAAATGAATTTAGATGGGGGCAACCATGATGATCCTCCTGATGAGAGCAACCCACCACATGTTGAACCTAGATATGCTCCTAGCACAACACTTTTTGTAGTCACTTTAGCTAGTTGTCAACCTTCCCTTTATGATGAGCAATATTCAGATGTGGATGACCTGCTTTAGGTCAGCTTGCATTTGTGGTACTCCATTATATTTGTTTCATTTGTTATGTGTGTTTTCTTGTGTGTGATGTGATCTCCCATGTTGTGTTGTTTGGTGTATCTTACTATTTTTTATTTTTCTTTTGATGACCATTTTTCCTCTATTGGTGCAAGGACAAAAAGGAATTTATGTTTTCCTTTTGGGGATGATGCAAGGTATTGAGACATTTAAGTAGATCTCCTATGTTGACCCAAAGGCTTGTTTTGTCTTCTCTCTCTATGTGTCATTCATCCTTTATGTTCATTGTTCCACAAGCATTTGGGGAATGATGTCAGTTCTGAGCTCTATTATATTACTATAGCAAAGATGTATACTAACCCTGAATTTGTGGATCCCTTATGTGTTCATATCATATGTTGATTGTTGTATTACATTTGGAGGAAACCTCTTCTCATGGTCTATCTTTATTTGGAAAAAATATCATTGGCATAGGGCTTTCCAAATAATATCTTGTGATCTTTTTTACATGGCATTTATTATTTTTCTACTTTGAAGTATTTTCTCATAGCATGGTGTTTGAAAATTTCTTTAAAGTGGGGGAATACATTATAATTTTTTCTTCATTTTTTCACAGGTGTTGAACTTAGTGTTGCATTAGCATAGCATCTTGATCATTTTGTGGCACCTTGTCAAAGTTATCAGGGAGTGTAACTCTAGGTTTTGCTATGGTTACACACCTAGTGAAAAGTGTTCCTCACTAGACCTAGTGGGTTTCTCATTTTTATACCTTATCTTGGGGGCTCACCTAGTGAATATCAGACTTCACTTGTCCATGTGTCTTCCAATTTGTGATTCACCTAGAAAATATCATACTTTTCTATTATGTTCAAGTCATAAATGCCTTTGGCATGGATCTTAGAATAACACAACTTTCTAGTCAACGCCCTCCTTTTGCATTTTATTTTCACATTATATATTTGTGTATGTTGTCTTTTTGCATATCATACATGTGTATTTGTGATCATGTTGGTTTACCATGGGATCTTGGATCCTTGGGACTTGGCCACCTCCCTTGGTCCTTAGTCATCCTATCTTTTAAACATTTATACATTTGTACAATTGGACCCCTCTTCGACATATATTTCTCTACTTTAGTGTGATTTTGAGTGTAATTTCATACTCTCACTAAAGTGGGGGCTAAATGTAGCATTGTAAATTATCATCCTTGATAATTTCATAATATATTTCCCCCCTTTAATTTATTGATCCTAACTGGGTCCCTAATTTATAATATGCATTCCATATCTTATTTTAAATATTTTTTGACAATTTGAAAGCATAAAACAAGTTCTCTCATTTAATACTTTGTCCTCGACACTTTAAAATTTTGAAAATAGGGTTGGGAAACTAGTGCCTAGGAAATCTATGTCCCCCTATTTTGGATCCAAATTAAAATATATTAGTGTCAATATTTTATTATTTGAAATTCAAATATCTAAAGTTAGTTTTCAAGATTTAATTTTCAAGAAATCGGAATAATAGCATATAAATACCTAGTCATTGCATCATTTTAAATCTATCTAGTATTAACAAGCATTCATGACCAAAAAAAACTATTATCAAGATCATTCAAGAGCATTCAAGAGCAATTAAATAACATCCATTATAGATGTATTGCGGTAATTCAAGATATAAAATCCTTTCAAAATGTATGTGAGTTTATGTGTGTTCATGTTATCATTGTTTTGTGAAGGTTAACCTTTGTTGCAGGTCTCCAAAGCATTCAAGCAAAATCAAGCAAACAAGATCCAAGAAATTAATGTGATGTGTATGACTTCGGACCTTCAAGGAAGCCATTGAAGGGTGGTGAGTTACAACACTTTATGATTTCATTATTCTTTCCTTTCATATATGCATTTATCTTTGACATCACCATTGTGGAAGTCGAAACAAAAACACAAGGTTTGACCAAGGAAAGCCCCTAAAAATGGCACACCGTTTCCTCTCTTTTTGAATGTGTTGGATCCAAGTATTTTAAAGATAAAAGGAATTTAGAAGACACTTTATTCATTGTTGCATTCAAAACCCTAGGCCTTGAAAACTCACAAAAGCCCAATTACAAAAATATCTCGAAGTGATCTGACAAGTTTGCAAATAGGAAATAGAAGTACAGATCTGAAATGATAAAAAATAGGGGGTTTTGTATTTCATCACAATGGAATAATGCAAAATGGGGGTTACATGATGGACTTATTTTTTACTATTTCATTCAGGAAATGAGATCCAAACAATGAAATGACTGACAACCAAAAGATGAGTCAAGTCAAAGTGTGAATCTGCAAATTTCCCTTTTATGCAAGGACGAGGGTCTTGATCAAACAATACTTTGGGAAGAAAGATTAAAAATAGAAAACAAACTCCAAATGCAAGCTATAAAGTGCATCTAATATATTAAGCTCACTTTTGATGGAACCAGAAATCAAAATGCAGATTTGAGAATGGGAAAAATGATGTGTACCAATCACCAAAAGTTATTTTTCAAAGCTTATTGAGGACTCATTCACCCTATGGTGAATGGGTCTTGGCTAGGGCTATGTAAAAATGGTTTCTCGATTCTCTTCTGCTATGTTTGCACTCTCAAATCCCCAATTTTTTATAGACAGACAGTGATGAGGGTGCAGCCCAAGACTTAGAAAAATAACCCACAAACAAGAGAATAATTTTATTATTCAGAAAATGGAGCTTCTTACATGCAGAGGATCTCAAATCCCCAAGTTCTACAACACATGCGAGTTATAGAAAGCTACAGAATCACCCTTTCGCAATATACGAGCTTGTCCCCCAAAAAGTTACCCAAGAATTAGAAACCCGCCCATAAATAGAGCTCCTCTTTAGTTTGGAGCCAAAACAACATTCAAATTTGAGTTTAGGTGGTTTGGCGCTGAAAAATTACAACTTGAAGTTCAAATTTCAAAAGAACATTTGCAATTGTATCTTCTAGAAAGTGCGCCAACTTCCCAGGGCCATAACTTTTGATCCGGGACTCCGATTTGCGAACCGTTTGAACCGTTGGAAAGGTCTCAAAGTCAACAACGTGCTCAAAATTACTACATCAATTTTAGAAAGTTTTGGGGCTGATCCGGGAACTCTAAGTGCCTCAAATCTAACTCAGAAGATTTTCAGATGCAAATCTGGGAAACTAAAACTGCAATATCTTTCAACCCAGGAATAGAAAATAAAAACCGTAAATTGGGAATTTCATTATGATGAAAAGGGTATCCAAAAATGTAAAAACATCTAAAAACTGATAAACTTGAAATTTAACTATTTTTGGGTGATGCAAGATTGCCCTTACACCACTGGATGCTCCTGCATCGCACACCTAGGGTAATTTGAGAATGACCCCATCACATCTCGGATGGTGGAGGAAAACCCAAACAAATCGACCTCTACCTTAGGCAACCAGGATGAATCTTCAACAGGCCTTCCTTTCCATTTCACCAGATATTCTTCATATCGCCTGCTTCCTGGTACTCCTTCCCACACGCATTATCCAGGATTTCTTCAATCTCTTTTTCTGAAGTAGGTGCTCGAATCCCACCGCTCCATCGTTGGTACTTCCTTTGTGCCACCTTCATGATACTTATCAAATCTGAAAATTTTGAACACTGTGGGAAATGTTAATCCATCCAGCAACTCTACCTCATATGCATTCCCTGAATCATGCCTCTTCAAAATTTTACAGGGACCGAACTTCTTCATCTTCAATTTGTTATATGTTCCCACTGGAAACCTTTCTTTCTTCAAGTGGACCATCACTTCATCACCAATCTGAAACTCCTTATACCTCCTCTTCTGATCTGCCTTAGCCTTATACTGCATATTCATCTTGTTAATATGTTCTCTTACCTTCTCATGTATATCCTGATGTGTTCTGCAAAATCTTCAGCTTAGCACTTATTTTCTTCTCTTGGTCCATCTTCTTCAATTTTGAGCTATTCTGGGGCTACTCCATACACAACTGGAATGGTGATCTACTAAGAAGCTTTTGTTGGATTAATTGTTGTAAGAAAATTTTACTGGGTAAGATCAAGTCCCATCCCTTGGGTTTATCTCCTACCAAACATCTCGAGGGTTACCCGGACTCCACGGTAACAACCTCTGTCTGCCCATCTATTTGTGGATGGTGTGCAGAACTGAACTTCAACTCTGTCTTCAGCTTCTTCCACAAGGTCCTCCAAAAGTACCCCACAAATTTGGTGTCACGATCTGAAACAATACTCTTTAGCAAACCATGTAGCCTCACCACCTCTTTGAAGAACAAGTCAGCCATGTGGACTGCATCATGGGTCTTCTGACATGGAATGAAATGTGACATCTTCAAAAACCTATCAACCACCACAAAGACTGAATCATTCCCTCATTGTGTCCTTGGCAAACTAAGAACAAAGTCCATACTTATATCCTCCCATGGCCTCTCTGGTACAGGTAAGGGTTGATATGAGCCTGTATTCTGGCTCACTCTTTTAGCCATCTGACATACCCTGCAGCTTTGTACAAACTTCTTCACATCCTGTGACAACTGAGGCCAATAATAATGCTCATTGATAATGGCAATGGTTTTATCCCAACCAAAATGTCATGCCATTCCTCCACTATTCTTCTCCTTTATCAGGTTCTCTCTCATGGAACTCCTCGAGATACACAATTGACTTCCCTTAAATAACATGCCATCCTGGATTATGAAATCCAGCCACCTTGTCCTATCCACTGTAATAGGTTCCTTGCAAGCCTTCCAAGCCTCTCCAAAATCAGGATCTTATGCGTACAGTGTCTTAATTTCATTGAACCCAACCACTTCAATCTACATCTTTGTCATCAATGTATGCCTCCTACTTAAGGCATCTGCAACCCTATTTGACTTCCCACTCCTATGTTTCAAAACAAAGGTATAACTCTACAAAAACTCTACCCATTTCATATGCCTCTGATTTAATTTTCCCTGACTATTTAGGTACTGCAAGGCCTGATGATCAGTATATAGAACAAATTCCTTCAGCAACAAATAATGTCTCCATTTCTTTAATGCTTGAACTATTGTATAAAATTCCTGATCATATACAGAATACTTTCTCTTGGCATTATTTAACTTTTCACTGAAATAGGCAATGGGCTTACCTTCTTGGCTCAACACTGCTCCAATGGCACAACCACTAGCATCACAATCCACCTGAAACACCTTGTTGAAATCTGGGAGGGCTAGAGCGAGGGTTTATCTATCATATGCAACTGTGAGTTCAAAAAAAATTTCTGCTCACTTGAATTCTTTTCTATCCTCTCATTGTTTCAGTCGGGGTTCACAAATACTCTTTTGAAGTTTCTAATGAAATTTCTATAAAAGTAGCCAAACCATGGAAGATCTCACCTGTTGGAGTTCTTGGGGTGAGCCATTCGAGCCTTCACCTTCTGCGGGTCCATCTTGAGACCCATACGCTAGGAACCGGCAAATCCAAAATTACACTAACTCCCTCTTCACAAAACTACACTTCTTTAGATTAATCAATAGTTTTCTCTTCTCTTAACTTCTCAAAGGCTCTGAATATGCATCAAATGCTCATCCAACATCTTCTTGAAAATCAAAATATCATCTAAATACACAATAACAAAACTTCCCAAAAATTCTTTTAATTTTACCCTCGTTCATGAGCATGAATGTGCTTGGTGCATTGGTTAGCCCAAAAGGCATGACTAACCACTCAGATAGGCCCTCTTTGGTCTTGAAGGCGGTCTTCCATTCATCTCCCTCTCGAATTCGGATCTGGTGATATCCACTCTTCAGATCAATCTTTGTGAAGTACTGAGCTCCACTCAAACAGTCCATCGGGTCATCCATCCTTGGCAGGGGAAATCTGTACTTAATTGTTATCTTGTTTATGGCTCGGGAATCTATACACATCCTCCACTCCCCATCCTTCTTTGGTGCTTCAATCTTTGCGAGGTACTTCACATGGACTCAAACTCTCATTATCAAACCCTTTCTCAACAACTCTTGAACTTGTTTGCTTCCAAATCCTCGTTTTCTGCTAGAGTCATTCTATGAGTTGCCCTTATTTGGCAAACTAGCTCGAGGAATCAAGTCAGTCGATGGTGATCCTCCTTATTAATTGGTAAACCCACCAGTGCATTATCGAGAAACAATATCCTAAAAACTCATCCAACATCCATAAACTTCTTACGGAACCTTCTCAATATCCTCCCTTACTCCTCCTAGGAATCAATGCATAACACACACGCTCATGCTTCATACCTTCTAAAAATTTCTTCCATCTACATAACAAATTCTAGCACTCTTGCATACTTTTCTTCGTTTCTCACTTTGGGGGACAGCTTTGTGATGAACCCCATCCTTTGTCAAGGAATAAGTGTTTGCATGGCCATCATGTATAGCTCGCCTATCGAACTGCCATGGCCTCCCCAACAACATGTCACATGCATCCATGGGGATGATATCACAGAGTACCTCATCATGAGTGGCTCGATCTTGAACTTTACTAGGCAGCGCTCATTGACCAAAACTTTTGTGAAGTTAACACTACGCAGCGAGCAATCTGATATGGATGTGATTGCCTTTCCCTCTTGACTTCAACTTTGTGACCATCTTACGACACTAGATTGTCAGTTGCTCCCCACCGTCAATGACATCACCCAACATTTTTTTTCCTTCACACTTGCACCTTGTGAAGCGGATTCTTCCTCTATTACGGTTCCTTTTCCTCGATCCACGGGGCTCTCTCCCTAATCACTGGGGCTTCTCCCTTTCAACATCATCCCGAGATGTTTAGATTGGGCCTCCTCATGCGTAATGCAACCCTTCCCGCGACAACCGGCCTTTTGTCTGCAGCTTCCTTGGTGTTGTGGACATTTCATAGGCTCGATGCCCTTCTTCACCACACTAGAAACACATTCCTTTGAAACCACCTCTTCTAGATCCTTGTTCATATCTCCCTCGTCCTCTACCTCTTTGATCACCACTATTTTGATCACGAGAGTGGTAGAAGTTGTCATTCCTTTTGCTTCGGCTGGTACCCACATCTTCACTTTTCTTTTCATCATCATTTCGGCTTCCTGAAGGTCTTCCACTGCCCTTTCCACTTTGACCTCCTCATCCTTTTTGCTTGCCAACAAATATTTTGTTCAGCTTCTCTTCCACCTTCAGAGCAACCTGATACACATCCTCAATGGTGGTCATTCTGACTAGGCTTAACTCCTCCTGAATGCTCGGTCGTAACCCATTAAGATATCGGGCTACCCTCTCCTTATTGGCCTATGTGTGACTCGTTCTGATAATTATCTTGTGAAAATCTTCAGTATATTCTTTCACAGATTTTCTTCCTTGCTTCAACCCTTGCAATTTCTTCAACAGATCTAACTCATAGTCCACTGGTATGAACTGCTTCTTCAGTTTCTCTACCATGCGATCCCATCTAGTGATCTTTCCTATTCCTCTTCGATTTCTTTCCAACTGGACCTCTTTCCACCAAATACTAGCATTGACCTTCAGCTTCATTTTCACAAACTTAACCCAATCTGGGTCCTCTATTTCCTCATACTCAAAATATTCTTCTACCTCGTTGATCTAGTCGATCAACTCTTTCGGGTTTAGACTTCTGGAATAACTGGGGACTTCTGCTCTAGGTCTTTTCTTGATCTTTGAAATGGCCCTTATTAGCCGCATTTGGTCTTGATCAATTACTTCTTCTTCCTCTTCTACATTTGAACCTTCTTCCTCTCCTTCATCCTCACTTTCCTCCCTTGGGTTTAACCCTCTTCTCAACTACTCTTGTAACGCGTCAATCTGTCTCTGGAGGGCTACCAGTGCATCTCTTCCACCAGCATTTTTGCCGCCTCGACCCACAACCATGGTCCTGGTGTGAACTACCTCAAGATCGGCGATCTGTCCACACGGTCAAGAAACCTCGCTCTGATACCACTTGATCAGGGCGCAGCCCGAGACTTAGAAAAATAACCCACAAATAAGAGAATAATTTTATTATTCAGAAAATGGAGCTTCTTACATACAGAGGATCTCAAATCCCCAAGTTCTACAACACATGCAAGTTATTGAAAGCTACAGAATCACCCTTTCGCAATATGCGAGCTTGTCCCCCAAAAAGTTACCCAAAAATTAGAAACCTACCCATAAATAGAGCTCCTCTTTAGTTTGGAGCCAAAACAACATTCAAATTTGAGTTTATGCAGTTTGGCACCGAAAAATTACAACTTGAAGTTCAAATTTCAAAAGAACATTTGCAATTTCATCTTCTAGAAAGTGCGCCAACTTCTCGATGCCATAACTTTTGATCTGGGACTCCGATTCGTGAACGGTTTGAACCGTTGGAAAGGTCTAAAAGTCAACAACGTGCTCAAAATATGCTACGCTGATTTTGGAAAGTTTCGAGGCCAATCTGGGAACTCTAAGTGCCTCAAATCTAACTCAGAAGATTTTCAAGTGCAAATTTGGGAAACTAAAACTGCAATATCTTTCAACCCAGGAATAGAAAATAAAAACCATAAATTGGGAATTTCATTATGACGAAAAGGGTATCCAAAAATGTGAAAACATCTAAAAACCAAGAAACTTGAAATTTAACTTTTTTGGGTGATGCAAGATTGCCCTTACACCACTGGATGCTCCCACATTAGACACCTAGAAATAAATCTTGTAGGTGAGTTTCCATGAAATTGCAAGAATGATGACAATAAATGCAGCTTTGACAACTTTACAATTTTTATCTCTAATAGATCTTCCACCTAAAATCTGCAAACACAAATCAAGAGGAAAAAATGTTTTGTTGCTGGTGAATGGGGGTTTTCCTTGGTCAAACCCTGTTTTGGTAATTAAACCTTGTAATGAAATGAAATACCATGAAAGGAATGATGAATGAACAAGCCTATGTCATAACTCACCAAAAAAAAATTTGAACCTTGGAATGTGGATTTACAACTTGCATGAAATGACTTCAATGGATGTGGATCTTGATTTTGAAACTTGACTTGAAACAATGCCTTTGAATGCTTGAATGGATCTTTAACACTACATCAACATATTAGCTCAAATAACATGCATGGTGTAAGAAGACTTTGACATGATAATAAGATCTTGATTGTTGCAATAATCTTCAATAAATCTGCCCTTGAATTCCTTGAAATACTCTTGAAATTCTCTTGATAATGCTCACTTGCTCATAAATTTTCTAGAATGCTTGAAAGCCTTAGATTTTGCTAAGTGAAACATAGTGAAATTACCTCTTATTTATACATATGTTAACATTAATTCCTAAAATTTAAATAACACAATCTGACATGTGAATATACATTTGAAATCATTGAAATATCACCAAAAACATAGTAAATATTTATGTCCTAGGCCTGAGTGAGGACCCATTTTCCCTTGGGAAAATGGGTCCTAGGCCACTTACCAAGGACACATTCTCCAATGATAAATGTTATGTTATGTAATTAATGAATCTCAAGTTTTCCTCTTTGGAAATTGCAATCAATCATACTTGGATTTGAATTAAAGGGACAATTAAGGAAAATTAACCTCAATTAATTAGTAAATCCCTAAATGAGTGTGAAAGTGTAAAGATACACTTTACAACACTAGAAATAAGGCACAATTAAGTCCATTTTATTTAATAAGGCTCTAAACTTAATGTGAATATGTAAAATACATATTACAACACTAAATTAAGGCATAATTTAGTTCATTTTAATATTTTCCAAACTAAGTGTGAAATGGGATACTTTTTTCCTACACTACATTTAGCCCCCACTTTAGTGAGAGTATGACCCCATGTCAAATTCACACTAAAGTAGACATCCAAGACACATACGTATGTAACAATGACAAAGATACTCAATCATACACTATCAAAGCCTAGAAGAGAGGGAGGAAAATCAAGCTTTGATTATTTGTCCAACTCGATGTGGATCAAGTCTAGGTTGTTTGTCTATGAATGTTGAAAAGCAGAACTTGATGTCCCCTATGCAAACAACACATACGCTCACATGGGCTAATGGAACCTTAGGTCATCCACTAGTTGAGCACTCAATGGGTGGAAAATGAGAGAATCTTATTAGGCTCCCATACCATATCAAAGCTATCCTTCTGACAATTTCAATAAGGCACCATAACATGAAACTTTGAGCTTCACAAGGCCCAACAAGCTACATTATGCTAAGAATTCATGAACATGGGAAAGGATCCATTGGAAAGCAAGGTGTGTTATGCTTTGTGGCCTTGAATTAAGGGGTTCAAGCTTCACAAGGTTAACAAGTTGTATTATGCTAAACACTTATGAACGATATATATAAATATATATGTTTTTTCAAAGGGACTTCGAGTTTAATTCATGTAATGTATCTTCTTAGGGATCATCGTGCCTAATGTCTCCAAGAGAAGACAATTCCAAGATAAGAGAATCACAACTTAGGGAATGCAATGAAAGTCATACGCTAAGAAATATCACACTCTTGAAGGACATCAAACTCAATGACACCACCAAAAAAGGATGCATCACAAGAAGAAATAAAATCACATATTCAAGCATGAGTTTCAATGTATTCCCCCACATTAAAGTGATTTCTAACACCATTGCATGGGTGATCCCATAATAGTGGTTTACAATTTTTGGCCAAACTGGACACTGAAATAAATTTTTTTAACTAAATCTTCACTTTCGGGCACCTATAGCAGCTAAACCGTGAGGAATTTGAAGATGATGTAAACTAGAGTTTTGTGACATTTTGTCTAAATATTTTAAATATATTTTTTTCAAAAATTTTGGAGTCATATTGCACTTCTTTTTCCATCTCCCTCGAAAACTAGTTTTTTTCATAACACAACATTTTTAAAAAGTGACGCTCACCATATAACGCAGTGCACTTATATATATATATATATATATATATATATATATATATATATATATATATATATATTTATATCTATTTTTCCACATGTAGTAGAACAAATAAGCTTGATTTTGATGAAAAACCTACATTCCACGAGAAATAAAAATAAATATAATAATTAAATTAAGTTTATTTAAAATTATACTTTTAGGAAGCTTATAATAGGGACTACATGCTTGCCAAAAATAAATTTTAAATGGGTGTTTGATCCCCAAAGATGATAAATCAAAGTGGACTTTTTATTAGCATTTTTTTGATGAGTTAATATAAAGGAGACTTCTACATTATAGGTATGGTTTAAAACTAGGGGGTTCTATCCAAGGGGGTTTGATCTAAGGTAGTTTGATCAAAGCTTCTTCAATTGGAATGCTTTAAATGAAAATTTTTAAGGTTTAAATCATTATATTTTCTAAAATATGTGATTTCAGCCAAAATCCAGTTCTATATAGAAATTGTAAACAGAAGCTTTGTGGTATCCTTGCTATGAGAAATCAACTTTAAAGTAGCAAATATTTAATGCAAAGCATAAGGAATACATGAGAGCTTATTCAAAAAGCCCTATTCCAAGTCATATGTTCCCAAATGAAACTACATCATGGAATGGGAAGGGGTTGCCCCCAAAATACATTAAGGGATCTACAGATTAAGGGTCCACTAGTAGAATTTGGCAAATAAATGACTACGTGACTAAAAAATTTAGTCACGACACCTCAAAATGACTAAACTCTACTATTTTTTACAACACAACTATAAATTATTAAATAAATGATTAATTTGGTCAAAGGTAAAAAAACAAAAGTAAATAATTAGTCACAAAAATAATTTTGATCACTCAAATCATTCCTTGGTTCCTAAAAACAAATTTTGAATTTGTATTTAATATTTTCATATAAAGGCTTGCAAAAAAGTCTCGCAGTCGACTCTCGCCTAATACCTTGTCTCGAGTTCAAGAATCTAAGCGCTAAAACCCCCAAATTTTTTAGATTTCTTTTACTTTGAATACATTGAAGCAACATTTGTAGGAAGATTGGTTTTGGTTCACGTCATTTATATAAATTTCTATTGTGGTAGGGTTTCGTACTTTTATTGC
>VDFB02104579.1:0-19457 GCA_007258455.2 Sequoia sempervirens | reverse complement strand
GGTGAATTATCATATCCTTAATCAAATGACATGCTACCTTCAGCATAACTCCCCAAGTACACATGCTATCCTTGTATTTTTGACATGAAACAACCAATCAAAAGTTAGTTTCTCTTTTCTCTCTCTTTTCTTTTGTATCTCTTATATTTCTCTCTCATGCTCTATCTTTGTTTATTCCTCTCTCTCTCTCTCTCTCTCTCTCTAGCTATCTATATAAATTTGTCTCTTTCTCTCATTCTCTATCTTTTGAGTTTCTCTCTCTTTATTAGCCAATAGGCTACATATAGTGTGAGATTTGAGCCTGCAACAAGTCTCATGCCAGCAAACCACTATTGAGTCATTGGAAAACAAGTTTAAGCTATGATTTAATGGTAAACTAGCTACAATTTAATGATAAAATACTCTAAAATATCAGGTAAAAGCCTCCAAAATCTCACTTATCACATAAAAGCTAGCTAAGTATTGATTTGACAACTGGATGGGAACGTTATATTTCCATTTGCAGTATTTTTTGTCAATTTGATGGTAACTTTCTTTTTCATTTGCATTGGTTTATGTTTTAAATTTGTATGCAAATATTTCATAATTAGATAATACTTAATTTCATTAAAGAAAAAATCTAGATTTGTCTAAATTTATTTCATTCCATTATTTTCCACTTATTATTAGTTGTTTAATCCAGCTACATGCAACTAGAATTTGCAGCGCATCCATGCGCAAACACATACCGTCTAACATATTAACATACATATAAATTTCTATCGGCATAATCTTTGAACCTCCTTTAGATGCAAGTGCTAGTATACATACCTCTCTCTATATAGAATTTCCTCCCCCTCTCTCTTTTTTTTTCCTAATCTCTCCAAAGATCAATTAAACTATCAGATTTTTAATATATTAATTTAATTTGTTTTATATTAATATATATTAATTATTAATTATAATAATTTCATATTTATATTTAATAATTTTGATGATAAAATATAATATATAATAATAGTAATAATATAACCTAGATATACTATTATATATAATATATTAATTATATATATATTATTAATTATTAATTATAAAAACCAAAGCAGAAAAAAAATGAGCCAAAAAAAAGCCGAATAAAGAGTTTGGATGAGCGGAAACCAAAGCAGAAAAAAAGGCCAAAGAAACCGAATAAAGGACGAAAAATGATTGACGGCTGAGATTAATTTAATCGTCTTGCATTGATACGGACGCAAGATAGCCATCGATACGCTTTGACGGGTCGCCTCGTTCATAGAGGGAACGCCTTCGGCGTTTGGTGGGACTTACCTCTTACGTGAAACCGGCCTAGGAATTTTTGTGCAGCTTAGAAGCGGCCGAACGGGACAACCACTAAGGTAAAACTTGGGGATTGCCCGTCCATATAGCACTTCCTAATCCCTACACTCGTTTTAGTTTGTCCGCTTCGTTATTGTCAATTCTGTGTTTGCTATAGACGATATGGCTGAAATAAACAGTCAGTATTTAAGCATAAACAGGCAGCTCGTTAAGATCAAAACGCCGGCTATTCAAGCATAAACGTGAAGCTCATTAAGCATGAGGACGAGCTGTTTAATCTCTTAACTTGCTATATACACTCATTTAAGTTGGTTACAGATAGAACATGTTTGCACTAAATTTTGGAAAGCTAGGCTCAAAATAGTGTTGTGCAGAGTGCTACGAAATGGAATTCCATCCACTGAAGTTGGGATTGTTGTGTACAATTCTTGTAGTGATGGGTTGCTTTCCCCAGGGAGGCTGTGCATTGGGAGTTGGTGGACACGCAGGGATGCCAGCAATTCGACTTGGTGGTAGTTTTCTGGAGAAGTTCAAAAGATCTCGTTATGTTTCAAGTCTAAGTAAAGCTTCGTACGACACATACAACTATACCCAAGTTCTGGACCATTTTGGATACACGCCAGAGAGCTATCAAACCTTTCCCCAACGATATTTCATAGACAAATCCAACTGGGGCGGCGCTCAAAACAGTTCTCCAATATTCATATGGTTGGGTTCAGCAATTGACATCACGCACGACTTGGACAAGGGCATCATGATAGATCAGGCTCCCAACTTGAAAGCTCTTGTGGTGTACATAGAGGTAGTATGAACAGTTTGTTTTGAATTCCGGGTCCAATTAATGTTTTTTGGGCCTCCTGCTTTGATAAGTATATTATTAGAGCTAAATGTGGCAAGTTATGCAGCACCGTTATTACGGAACGTCAATGCCATTCGGGGGAATGGAGGCGGCGTATACAAATGCGAGCACACTGGGTTACTTTACATCCACGCAGGCCTTGGCCGATTACGCGACCTTCATTGTCCATTTGAGGAAAACATTAAACGCTGAGAACTGTCCAGTCGTCGTGTTTGGTGCAAACTATGGTGGAAGTAAGTAAGATTTCTTTCACATGAGCCTATATTCTCCGTTAGAAACTAGTGGGATTCAATCATTGAAATGGTATTTCGCAGTGCTAGCTGCATGGTTTCGCCTCAAGTATCCGCACCTAACAATCGCCGCCCTCGCATCATCTGCACCTATCCTTAATCTGGACGACAACGCTCTCACTTATAGTTATGGCAGCGTTATCACCAAAGATTTCAGAGTATGTTGTTCATTCTTCTCTTTCAGCTCCACAAGAATAAATGAATCATCATTAAATTTGACTTTTCTGAATATGACACGATTATGATATCCATAATTGCATGAGGACACTCATCATCGAACAATGACTGGCGATTATTGATATATCAAATTACATCCGCGCAGCCGCGTTCGATTTAAAAAAAGTTGAAGGGGTAAATACGCTTCCCAAACCTAGTTGCTACACCAAGTCTATTGCATCCTAGTTCTATCATGTAACCTCGGCTTACTGCAGATCTGCAACGCTATCAATAGCCTACCCGGAGGGGCAGATACTGTCACCAGAATAGCTGCTGGAGCAAATTACACGAGCCAAGGCCGATGCATGGATTTGAGTCCTGCGAATCTTACTTATAACGGATGGGTTTGGCAGGTCTCTCATGAGCATCCTTTCTCTTAAGTTTTAGAATGAAATGGAATTAGGCTGCCCATCTAACAGCCTTTCTTAACCCGCAGCATTGCACTGAAATGATGTTTCCAATAAGCAATCCTCCTGGCACGATGGTACGGCCCTACCGCTTTGATTTCACGTCCTATTCCAAGGACTGCTACCATAGATACGGAGTCCTGCCACGCCAACACTGGGCAATAAATCACTTCGGAGTGCACGTATGTAAATTTTAATCTACTACGAGTTCTGTCGAAAAGTGTTACAGTCAAAGTATTATCTTAGTAAAATTTTAATTCCTGTTAAATAGAAGACAAGTTGGTTTGGGTTTGATTTTTATTGAAGTATCCTTGGTTATAATTAACGTGCAGGATATGAAAAGAGCGTTAAAGGATTTTGGAAGGAATATCATTTTCTCCAATGGGTTAAGAGATCCATGGAGCAGTGGAGGGTAAGTGAATCATCTTATCAGATTTCATATCTATCAATCGTTTTACTATTTCTTACGTTTTTGCTAATTTTGTTAATTGTGCATGTTGTGAATGGAATTTCAGTGTGCTGGCAGATATTTCTGAAAGCATTGTAGCTATTACCACCGACGAGGGTAAGTTGGTTCAAGATGTTCTCTTTTCACCCACAATCAAAACAGAAAGAATTATTAATATCTTATGAGAAATGAATGTCACGCAGGAAGGAATTCTGAAGACATTGAGCCAAGTGCTAGTGACGATCCAGTCTGGCTGAAAGAGCAACGACAAAAAGAGATAATGATCATCCAAAAATGGATTAATGAGTATAAAAATTAATTCGACTTGTTCATCTCATCCAACAATGCCGTGAGCATTTAATAAAATCATTGGGAAGTGCTGATTATTAAGCTCTTTCATAACAATGAAACATCAAATATAATCATCCATTCTGACTTCGTATCGTTTATCTATTTCATATTTTTCTACTCTGGTTGAATCTTTACGTTGTAATTGGCGTCCTTCTGTGTATGGTTAACACTCCGCATACGAGAATTTCAACATGGAGACATTACAAAAATCCAATTCATTAATAATTCTTTCTAGTGAATTTACCACTCAATATGTATTAAAATATGATAGTCGTCTTTTTAACGTAAAAGTAAAACAGTTACAATATATAATTCACATTTAAAGAATAATTATCAATGGTTTAGGTTACATTTTATTTTTATCTATTATTTCAAACATATGTTATTAATTATCATAATTTAATTAGTTTTTGTTATAGAAATTACAGTAAAAAAAGTGCCGAGCAACAGCATAAGAATAACTAGACGCATTTTCAATAAACTTTTTGCAATTTAGCAATTCATATTAATGTACTTAATGGGGAAAGGCATTAAATTTCATTTCCATACTGCACTCTTTGAACTCTTTGAAATGTCTAAAGCATCTCAAAGGTGAAACGCATACCTTTCTATCATTTGAACATGATATTTAACACCATTTTCGACCTTCGTCATAGTTATAGGCCATTACATAGTTGAGAAAAAGAAAGCAAGTAAAAGAAGCAATGGCTGTAAGGCTTGGCTACTAGACATTTTCGATGAGAGTAAGCGTGCAATGGTTATATGACATACTATGGCTTTGGGCTCTCTTATATAGAAAATCAGCCTCTGTAAAATCTGTAGCAATCGGGGGATTTTGACCCTACCGATTGAAAAAATGGTTATATGCACGTTATCACGTTGCTATTATTACGTTGTTTGTAATGCACATGAAAGGCACGAAGGATTATACTACATCGATTGACCTTATCATAATTCAATTATCTATTTTTATCATTATTGTTACAAGAAATCAATTATGGGTTACAAATTGCTAATTACGTTACTTCAATATTGAATATACATATTTGTGGTATTTGGTTAGTTTGACATACAGTTGATGTAAGTGACATGTTGGGTAAACATTTTTTATCAACCACAAAGTAGTCCAAGGATCCCCTATAACCAAAACAACCTTGCACACAAAAGAGAAGCAATGTAAATACTATTAAGTCAGAAAATTCATTATTTACAAAATGAAATTAGTACAATATACCATGAATAAATCCTTATTATAAGCATAAGTTTGAAAATATAAGACAATCTAAGCCCATGACATGTATCTTAATCGTACAATATGAGATACAAAATTAAATGACCTAAGTAAGATTATGTTTATAAGTGTAAGTATGACCTAATAAAAAACTAGTTACATAATTTGCTATGTTTGTATGAGAAACTACCTTAAGTACAACTTAGGAAGTACAAAACAATGCAAACATGCATCAATAATAAGATGAAACCTTGCTACAAAGCTATATAAGGTATCCATATACATGGAAATAAATCTCTCAAAAGTAGAGTAAAAAGGATATACAAGAAGAAACTTATCTCCAAAAGAGAAAAGATACAAATAAAAATTTGCAAGTGAACCAAGGAGGACTCAAAATGGCCTCCTAAGGACTACTTGCATCACCAATATACAATAGATATCACCCATATATGAGAGAAAGAGAGAGAAAATGTTAGTGTATAATCCTCAACGATGATGGTAGATTCTTCAAAATTAAAATTAATTAATATTTAAGAATACCAAAAAATATTTATTCCCTATGATGTGATTGTAACCAAACAACAAACATATGTCCTCAAGTGCATCTATCAACTCTAAATTATGAGATTCACAAAAGAAACCTATAGTATTTGTCAAGTCTCATCCCACTATATTGAATCTAGAAGACTGTGATCTACTTACTACAAATAATGACTAAAAGAAATAAAAGATAGAGATATAATCTTAATGTATGTCATCCAACTAAAAAAATTATCCCATGATGATGTTCTCAGATAATATATCTAGATATGAATAGATGGAGGTAAATTTACTAATGGTAGAATAGAATAATCTAAAACCTGAGGATATTGACCCATAGATAAATAAGACAAATCCTGTTAATATAGATTAGGATTCATAGAATTCAAAGAGTCCATGAACATCTACCTAGGAGGTGAAAGGAATAGATTCTCTTACCATTTTCTTCTTTAGCATTAAAAGGGTTGAGCATAAAAACTCCATGTTCTATGTTAAATGCAAGAAATGGTTGACTTTTTTTAGCTAATTGTGCAAAACTAGTAACAAACCCATGAGATATGTCTAAAAACCACTCCAATGCTTGTCCTACCAAAATTCAAAATGAAAATCATGATAATATATATATTTCTAGAGGTTACTTCTTAAGATGCCATAAAAAAAATCTTGGTCATGTGGATCTTGTTTCCCCTTATGTTTTTATAAGTTTGGCATTTCAAACTTCTTAGGGAGAGGGACTAGTGCTATTGACCTATTAAAGGGGTAGGGACATAGTTCTCATAATTTTATATTTCCTTTCAAATTAAAGTATTTACTTGTTTCCCATTAAGAGCACCCATCATCTCTTAGCACTCCAAAAAAAGAATTAGAAAGGGTTATATTTGGTAAATGTGCTAGTGGTTTTTGAAAAGAGGGCCAAAATGTACTCTTGCATTTTGTGATGTTTAATATTTATATTTGGGTGGAAATGTAGGTGGTATGTATTATTTTCAAGATCCATTATTGACGGATTTATTGGGATGAGTTTATGTGGAAGTTGATAATCCAACCTCGTATGTCCCAATGAACACCTGCAAGAAAATAACCTATCACCAAAGGAGATCAAGAGACACAAGAATGGTGCTCTGGAAATATGAAGCAAAGAATGCATTACCCAAGAAGTTGAATAATTATAAAGAGATCAATCCTTTAAAAAGGAGATCAAAGCCCTAAAGTGAGAACCCTAGGAGAGGATTAAATTAGCATGTGACAGGTATCAAGATCATAATGAACAAGACAACATGACTAATTTAATAATGCATAAATAAGATTCCTAAGTTTAGTTTAAGTGAAATAAAGTAAAGGCAACTTAATTGATTAATCAATATGATTAAATTAATCAAGTAAACAACCTATTACTCTAACACCCCCGCTTAAGATGAACTTAGGGAGAACTTAAGAAACTAAGGACAAAAGGCATGAAAGAAAAGATGGGTCCTGACAACCAGGCCAAATGAGGTACCCATGTACAAATGTAAAAGATCTCTCACAATAGGAGAAAAGGAGAAAACCTCATGGGAAAAACTCCTCTCCAAAGGAGAGAAATACAAGTGAAGGTCTTCGAAGCCTCCAAACAAGATTGGAGGATGAAGAAGCCTCCAATCAAGAAGAAATTGTCCTAGAAAATAGGAACAAAAGATGAACATGGAAAACACCATGAAAGCATGAAGAAGCTCGAAAAACTAGCGTACAAATGATTGCTGAAATGTTGAAAGAAGGAATGCAATCTTGAGTGTCCATATGGTAAGTGCTCCATCTCACCGAAATGTATGGGTAACTAGCTACTGCATCCACCTAGTACATAGGAACAAATATTGTATACATAGTTCACTCCATCGTGAAACCAAAGAAGCATTAACACCAACAGTAGAAACCCCCGCATAATGTTGACCAGGGAGAGGTATGATAGGTACATTGAAATTGAATTTTTGAAAGTAGTGCATGAAGAGGAACCAAGAGCATTTGAAGGTGCAAACATGAAAGTAGAAGTAGGTATAAAGGATGTGAAAAAAAATTCACATACGCATGAGAAAGGTATGAAGGAAAACAAAGGAAAACATCAACCCCCATAGAAATTTATATCACAGTGCAAGTACAACAAGGCACAAATTGATGTGCAAGAATCACAATACTACACATACAAATCTGAAACACTTTATTTTAGTGTGTTTACAAATGATAAATACATGCAATGTGAGCCCATAAGGTCCAAAAAGGACAACAAATGAGAGGAAGAATTTCATGAAAATACCAAAAATCAAATATAGAAACCACTTGCACCACTGTAAAGAGCTCAGAAACAACTTTTTGATGATATCTTGTTTTCTCATTTTTGACATCATATGCAAAAGTTATACCGAAAACATTGAAGGCCACTATAGAAAAGAAGATCTGACTCTGACTAGAAATAAAAGGGACCTAAGAAAAAATCTCTAAAAAATACCTACACCACTAGAAAGTACCTAACCTCTCAAATTCATCTCGCTTCCTAGACTTTGACATCGTGGGAAAAAAAGTTATGGTCTCCGGAAGAAAACAACTCCCAAAGTGCAAAAAATATAGCCTGCGACATTAAATTTGATGGCCGTATGACCGTCGCAGCAAAAATCCGAGCCTAAATTTGATGGGAAAATGGCCGTTAGCGCATTTGCGCAATTGGACTTATTTAAAATTGTTGCTTTTTTAAAAACAATAAAAAAGCAATATACATTAATAATTTTTTTTCTTTTTAAATTAATAAAAATAAATTATGTCAGCTTTTTTTGAAAGTCACCGGGTAGCAAATGAAGCTGCCGGTGGATGGAATTAATGGCCCCATAGGGCCTACCATAGCAAGTACCCTATGGTTACTTTTTTAAATATATATTTTTATTTTAAAAAACAAAAAACACCGAACCCATTTTGTGCAAATTTTTATTCTCAAATGGTGTGCAAGATTCCATATAGGGGCCATACAGGTCCCTGCACAAAAAAAATTTGCCTCAAAGGCTCCTAGCTTAGAATTTGATGATTTGGTAGTTGATCTTAGGGTTTTTGGGCCTTCTGAACGTGATGGTGAGGTCCGTTTGGGCTCAAAACGCTCTAAAAATTTAGGCACCCTCTAGATTGGCAAAAAAGATTTTCTTCAAACCCTTAACATTTGACGAATGGAAGCCAAATTTTACAAAACAAAGGTCATTATTGACTATTCTGGCAGCTCTAGATTCAATGGAGAGGTCTGATATGGCCCTGAATGCACTGAAAAACTGCTTCAAGGCAAGATCTCACACCAAATGGAACCAGAAGCTTGTAGATTTGGAACTCTTATACCTTGTAGAAGTTGATAATCCAACCTCACATATCCTAATGAACACCTGCAAGCAAATAAACTGTCACCAAAGGAGATCAAGAGACACAAGAATGGTACTCTGCAAACATGAAGCAAAAAGTGCATTACCCAAGAAGTTGAATAATTACAAAGAGATCAATCCTTAAGAAAGGAGATCAAAACCCTAAAGTGAGAACCCTAGGAGAGGATTAAATTATCATGTGACAAGTGTCAAGATCATAATAAACGAGACAACATGACTAATTTAATAATGCATAAATAAAGATTCCTAAGTTTAGCTTAAGTGAAATAAAGTAAAGGTGACTTAATTAATTAATCAATATGATTAAATTAATCAAGTAAACACCCTATTACTCTAACATTTTAGAGGTAATAATTGTTGTTCTTGTTGAAACAATAGTTACTCATATGTGTGTCAAAATCTCGGTATAGGGAGAAAGGATACTATGGATTGTTGTGATATTGTGTGAGATGGAATTGTAATTAGATGAGAAAGTGATTATTGGGGTAAAGATAAAGATGGTAAATATTAAATACATGTTAAGTGTATCAAAAATAAACTAGGGAATGAATGGTTTTTTATTCTAAAGGTCATGCAAGCATGTAAAAGAAGACAACATGCTCTCACTATATTTGGGATTAAATCACATTTGTTTACTATTTAAGAAAAGTGAAATGTGAACATATATTTTAGTTCCAAAAAAATGGAAATACACAAAATATACAAACCAAATAGAAACAAAATGGCCTATAAAAAATATTTCTTGTAGTCACTTACAAAACTACTAGATTAGAATTCCTAAATATGTTCTTTGGCTTGCAAGATGGAAATTTTAAAAGTTTTAGTCTTTGGCCAAGTAATAAATATACATTTAATTAAGTAGCCAAAACATAAAACAAAGTATTTCAAAATGAAAAATGTTGAGAAAATGTGTCTCAAACTCACTGGTATAACACTGTTTCTATTATCAATCAGTTGAGAGTTTCATAGGTGTTACCTTCATGCTTCAACCACTATACTGCGGGAACCTTCTAGTAGAGGTGCGGTAGTGCGGCGATATCGACATACCACAGGAGCCTTCTAGTAGAGGTGTAGTAGTGCAGTGATACCGCCATACCGTGAGAGACTTTTAGTAGAGGTGCGGTAGTGCGGGGTATACCACCATACCAAAAGAGCCTTCAAGCTGATGAGCGGTAGTGCAATGTATACTGCCAAACCACGATAGTCTTCAAGCCATCTAGTGGTAATGCGGTATATTGCCATCCCGCGGGAGCCTCCTAGCTATCTAGTAGTAATGCAGTGAGTGAACCATGGGTGAATGAGCGTGGACTTGGTTGACTGCTAAGGTGTATGCTGAATAGTGGAGGTTGTTGTTGACTTGGAGATGGCCTTTCAATGACTAGGAAGTTTGAAAGTTGCTCAATAGAGGAAACTGAACTAAACTGTTTGTATAGAGAATATTTCGAATCATGGTTGTTGCTATACATTGCAACGTACTGTAACTATGATAGCTTAGATTGTCGAATGATCTGTGAGTGTTCTTCATTGTATGTTGTATATGCATTGTAATAGTGAGACACAACAAAGTGTAATCAGAATTTGTTCTATAAGAGGTTGATCAGGGAAATGTTGCTATTGTAAGATGAATTATCTAAAAGGAGAGTTTGTAACTTGTATGTAATTCAATTATTGTAATACAATAGATTTTTCTTTGGTATGGTGGGTTTTTCTCCAGTGAGGGTTTTCCCACATAAATCTAGTGTTCAATTATGTATGTGTTTATTTCACTATTTTGTTATTCCTTTCATGTGCATCTTAATGAACTGTAATTGCAAAATTTAAAGACATATCTGCATTCTTCTCTAAGGTTTGACATTAGGAAAGTTTGTTCCACACTTTAAGCTTTCCTTACAGGTGGTATCATAGCTTGACCAGTTGTGTTATCCTTGTGGGTAGATTGGGTTTTGTGTGTCAATCCTATTTAGTGGGAGTTTTTTTTAGAAGTTTGGTAATCTAGATTGTAGATTAAGATGGAAAGCACATCAGGAAAGATTGAAATTTCAAGAAATTCAATGGTAGCAGTTTTGAGTAACTGTGCAAACTCAAAATGGAAGACCTATTGGTGGATCATGATCTTTGGCTTATGTCTAGAACAAAACCTTCTGGCATGAAGCAAGAAGATTGAAACCTCACAGAAAGGAAAGCAAAAGGGTTGATAAAACTTTGTTTGGAAGACTCTATTCTCCTGAATGTTCACGAAGAGAAATCTGCATCTTCTTTGTGGAAGAAGCTTGGAGACATTTATCAGTGCAATTCCTCAGTGAATAGGTTTTTCTTAAGGAAGAATTTATACTCTTTGAAGATGGAAGAAGGGGAATCTGTGGCTGATCATCTGAATAAGTTTAACACGTTGATTGCTTAGTTAACATCTGTGAGTGTGAAAATTGATGATAAAGATCGTTGTATGCTTTTGTTGTGTTCTTTTCCTAATTCTTAGGATCATTTAGTGATGGCGATTGGGAGTACGAAAACCACTTTCAAGATGGAAGATGTAGTTGCTTCTTTGCTATTAGAAAAAAATATTATGACATGGCGAAGGAGGCTCTTATTGTTTGTGGTGGATTGAAGGAGAAAGGAAAGAAGAAGGATAAAAATTCCAAATTGAAATCAAAAGGCAGATCAAGGTCTCCTAGAAAAAATTCTAAGGTGAAGTGATGGAACTGTGGGCAGTCTGGTCATGTCCGAAAGGATTGTAAATTGGAGAAAAAGAAGAAGAACTCTTCCGACAATGATTCTTCTTAGAGAGATGCATATTCCTTTATTGTAGCCTTGGTAACTTAGGCATCAGATGATGTCTGGTTGACTGATTCTAGAGCATCTTTCCACATTACATCTCATAGAGACTAGTTCACAAAGTATGAAAAATATGACGGTGGAAAGGTGTATTTAGCAATCAATTCATCACTATAAATTGTTGGTCGTGGAAGATTCAAAATTTAGTTTCTCAATGGAAGAATTAAGGGAATTGATGGCGTAATGCATATACTAGTTTTGGCTCAGAATTTACTTTTTGTAAGCTAAATGATGTTGGATTTCAAGTCTCATTCTCAAGCAATGGTTGTAAAATGACTAGAGGCTCAATGGTGCTAGCTAGGGGTGCCCGAATTGGTACTGTGTACAAGTTGGATGCACTTGTTGTTCAATGTAACAATGTCTTTGCAAAGTCATAGAAGGTTGTTTGTGTAGATAAGGAGACTGAAGTCCCTATAGGGGAAAATTATTTGGAGGTTAAACTTCCAACATATAAGACTATGTTCTTGCATCAAAGGCTCAGTCACATTGGTGAAAAAGGTTGTAAAGCCTTGAAAAATATAAACCTAGTTGAGGGGCTTTATGATTGTAATCTGGAATTTGAATTCTATGAACATTGTATATATGGTAAAAATCATCATGTTTCTTTTTAATCTAGTCCTCACAAATCTTCTGGTCTTTTGGATTATATTCACTCTGATGTTTTTGGTCCAATAAATGTTCCTTCATTATCAAAATCAAGATATTATGTTTCTTTTATTGATGATTATTTGAGGAGGGCAGTTGTATATTTTTTGAAAAATAAATTAGAAGTGTTTAGTCAGTTTAAAGAGTTTAAGAACTTGGTAGAAAATCAGACTTGAAGAAAAACTAAATGTTTGAGGATAGATAATGGTGGTGAATTTTGTTATGGATATTTTGAAAGGTATTGCAAAGACCATGGAATTAAAAGGAATAAAACAACACCTTACAATCCACAACAAAATGGAGTTGTTGAAAGGTTGAATAGGATGTTGATGGAGAGAGCAAGAAATATGTTGAGCAATGTTGGTCTGGAGCAGAATTTTTTGGGCTGAGGCTATGGCTACAACATGTTACTTGTTGAATTGGTCTCCTTTGTCAACACTTGTTGACAAAACACCAATGGAAGCCTTGTTTGGTAAGAAGACATCTCTGAGACATATTTGAGTCTTTGGCTATGAAGCATATGTATATGTGTTGAATGAAAAGAGATTAAATTAGAGAAAAATTGTTAAATGTATCTTCATTGGCTACAAACATTGGTGTGAAAGGATACAAGCTTTGGAATCCTATGATTGAAAAGGTTGTATACAATAGAAGTGTAATCTTTCAGGAGCTAAAACTTTCTTTAGTGGATTTGTAGTCAGGGATGAAAGAAAATAAAGAGGAAACTGATGTTGCTGAGATATCTCTAACTCTAGAAAAATAGGAACAACACATTGATAGTGTACCTGAGACTAAGGAGAGTTCAAGCAACTCTGAGAAATCTAAAGAAGAACCACAACCTCAGCCTCAACCTGTGAGGAGGTCTACAAGTGAGAAGAAGCAACCAGATAGGTATGGGTTCTCTATGTTAGATTCTACTTTGTTTATGCTTTGATTACTAATACTGATGATCCTAGGACAGTAAAAGAGGCAATTGAAATTTTTGATTTAGATTCTTGGTTGGAATCCATGAATTAAGAAATGGCATCATTAAAGAAAAATGATACTTGGGATCTGGTTCCATTGCTTGAAGGTAGAAATCATGTGGGTTGACAATGGGTATTTAAAAAGAAAATTGTTCTAGATGGTTGTGTTGAAAAGTATAAAGTGAGGTTGGTTGCAAAGGGATATTCCTAGGTAGAGGGAATTGATTATGGGGAAATTTTTTCTCTGGTAGCAAAGATGAAATCTATCAGATTTCTTTTGCCACTTGTAGCTGCGTATGACTTAGAATTTGAACAAATGGATGTGAAGAAAACATTTCTTCATGGAGATCTTGAAGAAGAAATCTATATGTCCTAGCCCAAGCACTTTGTGGAAAAAGGTAAAGAAAATTTGGTTGGCAAGTTAAAGAAATCTTTGTATGGTTTGAAACAGCCCCCTAGAATGTGGTACCGGAAATTTGACACATTTTTTTTGTAACTAGGTTTGGTAAGATCCAAATCAGACCATTGTGTCTACTTCAAAACTAAAAATGATTGGAATTTTATTATTGCACTCTATGTTGATGATATGTTGTTCATAGGGAATAGTAAGTCTATGATTTCTGATCTAAAATCTTAGATGTCTACAAAGTTTGAAATGAAAGATCTTGGTGCAACTAGGTATATTCTGGGAATGGAAATAACCAAAGAAAAGAAGAGCATAAATATTTGGCTTAGCTAGAGTAAGTATATTAACACTATTCTGGATAGATTTAGTATGACTGATTGCAAGTAGCTAGTTCTTCCAGTTTTAAAAGGAACAAAGTTATCTATTGAAGAGTGTCCAAAATATCCTACTGAGATGGAGGCTATGAAAAGAGTGCCTTATGCAGTGCAACTAGTAGTTTAATGTATGCAATGGTTTGTACAAGGCCATAAATTGCCCAAGCAGTGAGACTACTTAGTCGGTTTATGGCTAATCTAGGAAGGACATATTGGGATGTTGTGAAAAGAGTGTTTAGATATCTGAAGGGAACTTCAAAATATGATTTGTGTTACCATGGCAAATTTTTTGAATCACAAAGGACTCTTAGCATTTGTGGGTATGTGGATTTTGATTGGGTAGGGGACATTGATAGTAGAAAGTCCACCAATGGATATATTTTCATAATGAATGGTGGTATAGTTAGTTGGATGAGCAAGTGGTAGGTTGTAGTCACTTTATCCACTTCAGAGGCTAAGTACAAGGTAGAAAATCATGCATGTAAGGAATCCATTTGGCTTAGGAGATTGTGTTCTGATATTAGTTTTGATGTAGGGTAGATTGTTATTTGCTGTGACAGTCAGAGTGCCATTTGTCTAGCATAAAATCTGACTTTCCATGCCAAGACAAAACATATTGATGTGTAGTACCACTTTGAACGTGATATGGTGGAGGATGGAAAGGCTTGTTTGGAAAAGGTGGATACTATGAAGAATTTTGTTGATGCATTGAGAAAGCCAGTGAGAACGGATAAGTTCAAATGGTGTGTAAATTTGACGGGCCTTGGGGTCCAGAATAATCAGTGACTTCATGTATTGAAAAAGCTTTAGTGAGTTCTTCATCAAGTGGGAGATTGTTGAGAAAATGTGTCTCAAACTCACTGGTATAATGTTGGTTCTATCACCAATCAGCTCAAAGTTGCATAAGTGTTACCTTCATGCTTCTACCGCTATATTGCGGGAGCCTTCTAGTAGAGGTGTGGTAGTGTGGTGATACTGCCATACTGTGGGAGCCTTCTAGGAGAGGTGCAGTAGTACGGTGATACCACCATATTGTGTGAGCCTTCTAGCAGAGGTACAGTAGTGCGGTGTATACTGCGATACCGTGGGAGCCTTCAAGTTGATGAGCGGTAGTGCGGTGTATACTGCCATACCACAAGATTCTTCAAGTTTTCTAAAGGTAATGTGATATACCGCCATCCCGTGGGAGCCTCCTAGTTGTCTAGTAGTAATGTGGTGAGTGGACCATGGGTGAACAAGTACAAAATTGGTTCACTACTAAGGTGTACGCCGAATAGTGGAGGTCATTATTGACTTGGATATGCTCATTCAATGACTAGGAAGTTTGATAATTGCTCAACAGAGGAAACTGAACTGAACCATTTGTATAGAGAACGTTTCAAATCATGGTTGTTTCTATACATTGCAACATACTGTAACTGTGATAGGTTAGATGGTCGAATGATCTGTGAGTGTTCTTCATTGTATGTCGTATATGCATTGTAACAATGAGACACAACGAAGTGTAATCATAATTTGTTTTGTACAAGGTTGATCATGAAAATGTTGCTACTGTAAGATTAATTATCTGAAAGGAGAGTCTGTAACTTGTATGTAATTCAATTACTATAATATAAGAGATTTTTCTTTAGTGTGGTGGGTTTTTCTCTTGTAATGGTTTTTCCACGTAAATCTGGTGTTCAATTGCGTATGTGTTTATTTCACTATTCTATTATTCCTTTCACGTGCATCTTAATGAATTGTAATTGCAAAATTTAAAGACATATTTGCATTCTTCTCTAAGATTTGACATTAGGAGAGTTTGTTCTGCACCTTAAGCTTTCCTTACAAAAAATAGATTATGTTTTAGATTATTCACAACTTTGTGATAAATTTTAAAAAAAAGACATTAGATTTTGATTTTTTATGTGGAAGTTATGATAATCTAAAGTTTTAAATGCACTATATACTTGAAAATTATACTATATTATTGGTTCCTTATTCTAAAAAATCACCTAATCCACCATGTATGGCTTAGAGCCAACATTCTAGTGCTAATACAAAGTAAAAAAATAGAATTAGTTTGCAAAAAATATGTGTTTTACTATATTTAGGTTGTTTAACATTTGGAAGGGGTAGGACTTTAGACTCTTTGGCATAGATTTTAGTCTAGAAGATGACCAAGGTCGTGGGAACAAAATTAAAATAAGGATAGGGAAATCATCTTTAACTCTCCTCAAGTAGGGGCTTAAGGAGGTTATGAAAAAGTGATTGATACTTGTAGCATCGTAAATTTTCACCCTTGACAATTTCACACTAGGGTTAGCTCCCTCCTTATGTGCTTAGACACAACAGTGCTCCTAATTTTATTGTTTTACAATAATGATCAAAGAATCAACGATTAAATTGGGAATCAATATTTAAGGTTTATTTTCCAACAAAAAAAACTTGAAGTATCTTTATGTGAACACCATTTTTTTAGCATCATATTCGATGCATGAAGTTTGGTATTTGAGAAAAAATTAAGAATTAGGTATCTTTTTCTTACTGACTAAAATATGTTTTAGTACTAACCTTTTTTTTGTGCTTTGAGTTTTTTATTATTTATCTTATGCTTTCTATTTATTGACTTTGTGTCTTTTGCATGTTTGCTTTGAGTAGTATGATTGCCTTATTTTTTTGTGTGCTCATTTTGTGTATTCATTATGTTTACTTTATTCTTTTCATGTTGTATTGCACCTTATGTGTGTTTTTTCCTTTGTCTTTAAATTGCTTTCTGATAGTATCCTAAGCCTAGGGGCTAGCGCATCCCCTAGATTTGTTGTATCCTACCTCTTCAATGACAGGATAAGTGAAACCTTTTTGGTGTAACCTTACTTTAGCATTAGCATGTGAAACAAAGGGAATAGGGTTCCACCTTTTGAAAAATAGAACTAAGGGACCTATTTCACTCTAGTTCATTCAAGGAAGCCTTAGAGATTTCAATATAGGGATGGAATGAGGGAAAGAGATCTACAATAAGGTGTCCTAGGGTGTGATTAGAGACAAAAAGGGGGTTCACTAGGTCAAGCGAAGGATTCAAAAGACTAAATGGAGGTTCACCTTGAAAACTAAAGAGGCTCAGAATAGGTCTAAAATATCGAAAACCTAACTTTCAAAGCATATTGGGACTCATACACCAGGATGGGTGATTTAGTCCTAGTTTAGGGTTTTTGGGAAGAAACATGAATTTCACAATGGTAAGTCTAAAGCCTTTGAAATATAAAAAAAGTGTTATACAAGTACTCATATGCCACAAGTGGCATATCAATCCCATTTTTATTTTTTGGAAAATTAAGATTTGAATTATTCTCCTATCTCCACTCTTCCTTCCAAACTTGGTTTCTAGATCTGAACTGCTAAAAACCTACAAAACATAATATTGTACTGATTTTCTTATGGGGGGTTTGCCTCGGTCAAACCCCTAGTTTGGTAGTTAAACCTTGATAGAAATAATAAATCTTGAAAAAAAATATGAGTGTAAGCCCCAATCTTAAGTGTATCTAAAAATAAGAGATCTAAAATGCATTGAAACCCCATTCTAATGTGCTAGAATAAGATGCATAAATGAAACGTAGAGATGATGAATCACTTTTGGAGATCTCTAATCACTCATATAATCCATAATAATGTATGTACCTTCCTTTAGGTATAAATTAGAATGATAATGGAGGATGGAATCACAAAGGAAATGAACCATTTATTTTTGGGCGTGAGGCTTATAGACTAATCGTGCACTCTTAGGATGTTTCACCTAAAAGGAGAGAGATAAATCTCACGAAAAAATCAATGTGGTTCACTCAAATTAAGATGTGTATGATATTATTAAGGCTAAATGAGATGATCTAAGTGCAATTAAGCTAAGTAATTGACTGATTATGAATGCAAAACCTAAGAAACAATTGATGTTTGAAAACACAATGTGATATGCAATCATGAACTAAAGTATGAACAAATGCAAAAAAAAGAAGGTTGAATCAGAGTGTACCTGGGCATAGAATGAAGAATCTAGAGTGTCCTGAATGCTAACAAAGATCACTGAAAATCACTAGTGGGACTCATTTGCCACTGATGGTGAATCAATCCTGCTTCTGATGAAAACTTCTGGAAACAGGTTTTTGAGTGTCAAGATCCAGAATCTGACAAAATATAGTTTTCTAGCCTTAAGGTGGGACTCATTCTCCACTGTTGGAGAATCAATCCTCTCCCAAAATTATTTGAAATTAGGAACCAATTTTGTAGCACCAGATCTGAGGTTGTTTGCTTGTCAGGTTAATAGAGTCAAACCTATAGAAAACAAACTATAGGTTGTATCCAAGGTTGAAATAGGTTATAGCTAACTTAAAACACTTTATTGACTTGTTGAAAACCTTTCAAAACCTAATTTCTTGATAAATTTTCATACACAAGTTTGCAAACACACATGCAAAAGGGGAAAAATGGTTAAGGATTAAGTTATAAGGATTTTCGTTGGTCAAATCCCACTTTGGTAATCAAACCCTTAGTGAAGAAATGGAATGAATTGAACAAGAAAAGATGAATAAACAACATGCAAAAGTCCTAAACTCACCAACCTTGTTGAAGAAATTTGAAGATATATCAATGGATGCTCCAAGATACTTGATTGATGCTTGATTTAATGATGCAAAGTGCTTGAATACTTAAATGAATGAGTGAATTAGTGAACTTGATGAATGGGGGTTAAAATGGATGTAAAAACACTTAATTATACACACTTGTGCCCTAGTAACCCGAAGATAACTCATCATAGGCCAACATAAGGTGATTTTGAATAAAAGCCTAAAATAAAATTTGAAATATTTTGAATTTTGAGCCAAGAGGGACTCATTTGCCAACCATGGTGAATGGGTCCCATCTTGGACTTGAAAGTGGGTGTTGGGAATTATCTTGCATTTAATGTTGTTTGTTGGGTTTACATTAAAAAACACATTTAATTAAACCTTATAAGGGCATAAAATGGTCAAATAAAGCATAAGAAGGGTGTGTAAATAGTGAAATTAAGCCTAGAAAAGCATGAAATCATGTTACAAGACTTTACAACACTTCAAAATAGGACTTGATAAGTGATGAAAAGGTGATTTTAGGTGAATTGTGATGAATAGAGTATAGAAAAGTGTGGAAATGTCTTACAACACTTCACAATGTCACAAGATG
>VDFB02104578.1:0-24986 GCA_007258455.2 Sequoia sempervirens | reverse complement strand
TATTCTAACTATAATGAAGGGATATTTCTTGGTTACTCTACTAGAAGAAAGACATACAAATTCTACAACAAGAGATTAGAGAAGATTATTGAAAGTACAAATGTCAAAGTATATGAAGAATTATGTCAGATCTCACATGAACGTGATATTTCTGAACTTGATATTCTTCCTTGGATTGAAGGAGAAAAAGATATAGAAGAGAAAGAAGAGAAGGAATCAAAGCTACTGAAGACTCTAAAGACTCCTATAAAATATGTTTAGAAGAATCACTTTGAAGATCAGATCATTGGAGATAAATATAAAGGTGTGCTGACTAGGAGAAAGTTTGTAAGAGCCAGTGAACAAGTAAATCTATGTTTGTTACAAAAAGTTGAGCCCAAGAACTTTGTTGATGCGAGCAAAGATGATAATTGGATAAAGAAAATAGAGGAAGAACTGGATCAAATAGAAAAGAATCAGACTTGGGAATTAGTTATCAGAATTGTTGATAAAAATGTTATAGGAACAAAATGGGTGTTCTAGAACAAATTGAATGAGGATGGTGAGGTGGTAAGGAATAAATCTATATTTCTTTACAAAGGATATTCACAAGTAGAAGGTATTGATTTTGAGGATACTTTTCTCTAGTAGCCATAACATAGGCTATTAGGATGTTTCTTGTTCTTTTTGCTCATAAGAACTTCAAAGTGTATCAAATGGATGTCAAGTCAGCTTTTCTGAATGGTGATCTAGAAGAAGAGGTGTATATTGAGCAAGCTCAAGAAAGCTCTATAAGGTCTCAAACAAGCTCCCAAAGCTTGGTATGCCAGATTGGATAAGTACCTAGTTCAATAAGGGTTCAAGAAAGGTAGTGCAAATAATAATTTGTACATTGAGGTTTAGGAAGAAACATTGTTGATTGTGGTTGTATATGTTGATGACTTCATCTTTGGTAGAGATGATGATATGTGTAGGAAGTTTGCAAAAGAAATGCATAAAGAATTTTAGATGTCCATGATTGTTGATTTGTCCTTCTTCCTTGGACTTCACATTATTCAAAAAGATAGTGGCATTTTTATTTCTCAAGCCAAATATACAAAGGAAATACTAAAAAAGTTTGGGATGGAAGATTCCAAACTAGTGGGTACTCCTATGGTGACATGTTGTCACTTAAGAAAATATGATAAGTATCCAGAGGTTTATTTGACTCTCTATAGGTCCATGATAGGAGGTTTGTTGTATTTAACTACTTCTAGATCAAATATCATGCATGTAGTATGTTTGGTTGCCAAATTTCAAGTCAATCCTAAGCAATATCATGAGAAAGTTGTGAAAAGAATCTTCAGATACTTGAAGGGAACTCTAAATTATGGTTTGTGGTATAAGAAGGATCAAAACATTTCTATGAGTGCCTATATTGATGCTAATTGGGAAAGTTGTGTTAATGATGACTGAAGAAGTACAAGTGGAAGTGCATTCTTTTTGGGGGATAGATTGGTCTCAAGGTTCAGTAAAAAGTAGGATTCAGTGTCTTTATCCACAATATAAGCATAATATATTGTTACATCATCTTTTTGTAATTGGGTGCTTTGAATGAAGAAAAATTTGAAGGATGTAAAGGTGGTTTATGATGAACCTATTCCTATACTGTGTGACAATACAAGTGTTATTAATATTTCCAAGAATTCGGTTATGCATTCAAGAACAAAACACATTTCAATCTAGTATCACTTTCTAAGAGAGAAGGTTTCAGAACATGAAGTTAGAATGAAGTATGTTCCTACTAAGGACCAGATTGCAGACATTTCCATAAGGCACTTTCAAAGGATACTTTTGATTATCTTTGGAAAAAGTTAGGTATGATTTCCCCTCATTCTAACTATATGCATAGATTGTGCATCTGTCCAGGGGGAGAAATTCATGTCATATCATTTTCTCTTGGATTGATGAGTGCTACCCCTTAGGGGGAGTTGGTAGAAAGGGGGAGTCTTGAAGAAGATGTGTAGTTATTGTGCATGTATAGCTACTTGAAGAAGATGTGTTGCTAGTCAAAGGGGGAGTATGTGTTGTTTAAATAGAAGATATTTTTTCCATTTGTTCCTAAAGTTAGAGAATGTTCTGCTACTTTGTGCAGGAGAGTATGGCCCTTTATCCTTGATGTGAAAGGGGGAGAGTGAGTAGTGTGCATTGCTATTAATGCCAAAGGGGGAGATTGTTGCTAGTTGCCATTAATGTCAACACTAAGGATTTTATTGGCAGTTGTTGTCATTGATGTCAACACTGATTGTTGGTTGTCATTGATGTTAGCATTTGAGAAGTAAGGAAGGTTGTTAGACCTTGGAATTATTTTTCATTCTTTATTCAGTTTGGGCTAACATTAATGCAAAGAAAAGTTACTAGAGTTTATGGTTGGATAACATGCCTTATCTAAGAAGAGTTGCTAAAGTTCATGGTTGGATGCCATGCCTTATCTAAGAAGAGTTTCTAAATTTAATGGTTGGATGTCATTCCTTTTCTAAGAAGAGCTACTGAAGTTCATGGTTGGATGTCATGCCTTGCTCCATTTCAAGAAAAGTTGTATAAGCATAGTTGATTCTATAATGATATATTTAGATGGGGATTAGAAGTATTAAGATGAGCATTAGAAGCATGAATAATAGTGGAGAGATGTTACTAAAGGTATACAGTATATCTTGTTCTCTCTCCTGATGTTCTTAATGAAGCATGTGTTGCTGAAACAAAGATCTGGCCTCCACAATTTGTTTAAGTGGTCTTATTCCTAGAAGTTGCATTGAAGTTTGTTTGGGAGAATGCTTTGCATTCCTTCACTACTGAAGATATGGTCTTGTGTTTTGGGATTTAATGTTATTTCTCTATGGATTTTGTACTCCTATCCTTTTAGGTCACCTATGTTGCCGAGGAGAGTTTTGTAAATTGTAGAAGGTTGGCAATGTTGTTGGTTGTCTAGACTGGTCCAAGAAATGCTCCACATTTCTCTACATTGATGTATCTACTCCTGTGGCTTGGTGAATTTTCTTTCAATGTTTGTGTAGTTTCTCAATTCCAATTTCAAGTGTTGAAGTGTTCTGCAAGTTGTTCTACTAATGCTACATCATCTAGCTATGTATTATATGCTTCTTTAATGAATTATTTTGTATTTGTTTGATCTGCAATGGTTGTCGATGTCATGACATCATGAAAGAAGAATATGGAAGTGTTGTTGGATGTTTAGGGAACATAACCATGTGATTTGCACATTTCTAATTGGTCTCTTTGGTGCCACATTGTTTCTTGAGTTGGAATTATGGGTTATTTGTGGATATATGGCTGATAGGGCTTGTTCCTTTGCTTGCATTGTGTGCTTGGGGATCTACACTAGCAATGGAATATGTGTTATGATAGATTTGGGTCTTGACCTATCTTGTTTGGGGCCTCATCAAGTAAATTCAATTGCAAGTATGTTTTAGGTTTGACTAGTTATGCACTTCAAAGTTTCATCCACATGTTTCCTTGATGCCAACTTAGGTTGATGTTCGTCTACATGTAAATTTTTTGGATCACATTGGAAGAAGTTCCAAGACTATTTTTTTCCCTCTCTATCTTTGTTATAGGACCGTATTATGTTTTTGGTGGTTGACTAGTTGAATTCATTATTTATCATTTTTCTTGGCTGACCTAATTGAAGTTTTGAAGTGTTGCGGTAGATATAAATGCAAGGTCATTTTAGATGCAACAAAAAGAGTAGTGTGAAAGTGTGAAGAAGTGTGTGTGCAAGTTGTATTGAATATCTAATAAATATAGTGATAAAGTGTGTGAAAGTAAAGATCAATTGTGCTTTAATGCCTCGGTCAGTAGAGTGAATTGTTGACAAATATTGTAATCTCTTATAAAATTTATGTATCTTGCTGAGATAGTGAATATCATCAAGTCCTTTGTATCTTGATTGAAGTTGTGTTGGCTTTAATCTTGCAATTTATTTTGTATCTTGCTCTAAGATAGTGATCCTTCTTGTAAGTATTTTTGGCAATGAGCATTTATATTGTGAGTTAACTCTCACCATGATTTTTCCCTCATTGGGTTTTCTACGTAAATTTGGCGTTATCCTTGTGCATGTGTGTGTTCTCTATTTCTTTATCATTGATGTTGATCTGGTTAGAAGTAGAATTTCTATATCTTTCATTGTTTGAGAAGTGTTGAAGTTGCTATGGATTCAAACTCTAATATCTATCACTGTTATGATAAAGGTCTTGATCAGTTAAAGAAGATTACATTGTGCTAATAGAGCTAAGTTCCATAAGGGATTAATTTTTTCATAAGAATAATTCACCCCCCCTCTCAGTCTCCAAAAGTTTTCAATAGAAGTAACAAATTAAAGTAGAATAACCTCTCTTTATATCCATTAATCATGACAATGCATGTACATATTACTTGTAGGTGACATGCCTAGTTTTTGGCATGTGTCCCTAGCATTATAGTTGGTTTTCCATATGTCTATGTAAGGTAGTGAAGGAAATTTTCTAGAGAGTTTATGATGGCTAGTATAGATATAAAATTAAAAGAACTAAATATATCATGTAAATCCATAATATATCTTGTGCATTTCATACACCAAATCCAAATGCATTAGAATTATTATAAAATTTGATGGTGGATCCTATAATCAAGAGGAACCATAGGTTGATTTGTGGAGGCATTCACATGTTGGTGTTGGTGTAATGGAAAATTAACATCCAATGAAGGAAAAGGAAAAAAAGATAAAGTGATGGGATGAGGACTCTAAGCTAATGGCCAAGAATAAATTAGATGAAAGAAAATTGGACATAGCTAAGTTTACTTAATAATTGTAGAGTATCTAGAGAAGGAATTTCCTAGCCTTGTAGAGGACTTTTAGTTTATGCATATTTGGAATCTTTCCAAATACATGGATGGTTATTCTTACATTAGTATTAGAGAAGCTATGAAAGGTCTTCTTCTAGATCTATGCCAATCAATAAAACATAAATAATGTGTTTGGTGTGGCTTAATCCTTGAATTATATATCAATCTTATCTATGGTTATTGAGTCCTTGATTCATGAGGACATCAATCCAGGATAATTGAATAGGTGAATAATTTCTTTAATTTCATCCTACAGAACTTTACATTCTTAAGGATGGCCAAGTAAAGATCAACTACATATTAGTAGAAATAACTAAGGCACTGAAAGTTAAGATCCCAAAAGGAAACCCTTATTAGTAATAGCATTTGTTTTGATGAAGCTTCTATTTATTAGTCTTTAGAAATGGGGGAGTGTGTAATTTTTCCCTTTGGTCTTTGTTTTTGAGGTAATATTAAAATACTATTAGGGAGGGACCTACATATTTTATCCTTTTCCTCATGCTTATTAACACTATGAAGCTTGCAAAAATTCAATAATGAAATATATTACTTGAATACATATTACTCTTTCTATTATTTATGGTAGGCTTAGTAAATATTGTTTAGATACAATGACCCATATAATACTAGAATCTTGTGCTTAACGCTATATTTTATGGCCCTTAGATACCTAACCCATAAATTTTAGAATTTTTTTTAATAATAGTTAAATATTAATATAATAATGATCACAAGATGAAAATAAATACAAAAAATATTTGTATTCTAAAATTAAATAATAATTAATAATGTTAACATATTAAAAATAATAAATCTTTAGGGGTTCACCCCATAGTGCAACGACAGTTGCAACACCATGTTGATACAGTGGTTAGGTGTTCAAGTCTCACCATGACTAGATGAACTGGGCGCATCACCCATCGACGGTTGAAGGTTGTCGGAGGTGTGAAGGAAGCAATGGGAGAAAGGTGCATGATGGTAAAAAAGAGGAAGGTTGAGAAGGCATCGTCAGATTTCAATCAGCATCCAGAAATCAATCGATCGTCGAAGATCGAAATCAAACAAAATCAGGCGAGAAAATCGGCAAAATCAGCAGAAATGGAAAGATGGAAGAAATCGCAAGAAATCGATGGCATCATTAGTCAAACTTTCTCGAATCACAGGATTCGATGGATTCAGAATCGATCAAAAATCGTCTATATAATAATATTAGAATTTTTTTTTTTGAGACGTAAGAGTTTGATATTTATATTAAAATTAAAATGAACCATACAAAACATTTTCTAGAGTAGGAAATGCCAACACCCAACTGGTAGCCAAAAAAACTAGCATAAACCACTACGACCAACCCAATAAGGACGCTAAATTCGACCAAATTTAGCTGAGACCAAGCCATAACTAGTAAGCCCATAAACTAAACTTCCATCCTAAGAGAAAAAATTACCACAACAAAAAGAAGTTGAACCTCAGAGAAACCCATTCAATTTAGAAAAAGTATCAAAATCAACCACTCAGTCCAAACCATCCACCACCACCAACGCTAACTTCCTTTTCAAAAATTCCACTGCCATGGCCGAAATCATTTGATGCCTCATAAGCTTTGCCCCTTTCAAATCTAGAAGGAAAGGGAAAAATTTCACCGCCTCGTCCATTTTCCAAAGCAGCCCCAAATCCACTGGTCGTGGAATCCCTTTGCCAACAATTGTCGCCTTTAACGTCTCCTCTAAACTACCCACCAAATCCTCACGAAACAAGTGCATGAGCAAGTCCTTAGCCTCCGCCTTGGGAACCTCGACATCCAACAACAAGGCTAAGAAGCGCGAGGAGATATAATCATTATCTCTCGCATACTACTTCCTCTCTAAATGGCCTTTCCCTAAGACCATTTTTACTGCTACCAAAACCAAAGGATCTTTGTCAAGTAGAACTCGCTTAAGTCGTTGGTCAGTGATTTCTCTGAAAGTGGCTTGTCTCTCCATTGCCAACAAAGAAATGGGTGTGTTCATTCCAAATGACTCCAACCCCTCCATAGAAACGAAAATTATGAACTTGAAGCGACTAGACTTTTCCATCTTTGAAGCCTCCAGAAGCCGAACACAGTTGGCCAAATCGCCACCAACGATAACACCACATAAACACTACAACTCACACTCTACCAACCCATCGACAACAACACCCATAAATAATACCCACAACAACAAAGTCGAACTCACATCACACGAGTGAAGAGTTATTTCAATGCAAGGCAATCTTCCCTTGCACGATCATCCATCCTCCACCTCCAACCTTTAATGCAAGGCAATCCTTGAAATGATAGTAATTCACTAGCTAACATTAATACATGTACTGGCCACATACAGAGTACTCCAAGATGAACGCCATCTGTCGATTCCACTCCCTCCACTCATACTAGCAGCGACAACCTCAACAATAAAACCACGTGTGAGCCAAGTCATACCCCTGCAAAATCCCTCTGTCGACATGGAGGGTCGTTCGCCCAACCACCCACATATTAGAATATATTTATTAATAACTAATAGTTAACTTATTAAATTAGAAAAATATTAAAGTTAATAAATTCTATATTAGTTATAATAAAATTATTAAATTACAAGTATATATTAATGTTACAATAATACTTAAATTCATATTTAAATATTAATCCATATTAATTCAAAATTATATAAATGATATGAATAAAATTTAGGGGTGGTGGGTCTATCTCGATTGGCTAAAGCATCTTGTTGCAGGCAAGAGGTCACGAGGTCTAGTCTCCCCACCGTCCCCATGGTACCGAAGGGAGTGTCGTGACAATGTCACTAGTCATACGAAAAAAGTTTAGCAGGCGCATGCAATTTATAGGGGGACAGATACCCGACCGAATCCTACAGTCTAAAAAAAATAAAAAGATATTAATAAAATTTAATTAGCAACTATTAAATGATAGTAGATTATAAAATTTTAAAAATTATATTAACAAATTATGTTAATATTAATCAACATTAAATTATATAAACATTAAAAGATATTTTTCATATTATTAATTTTAATTTAATTAATATAAAATTCATTCTTTAACATTTATACAATTTAATATTAATATTGATTTAATTGCTAATTTAATTTTTAATATATTTCGATGCTTATTAATTTTTAGTATAATAACTATATAAATTGTTAATATTAATATTTTTATAATCTAAACAATTTTGAGCAAGTTACTAGTGTAGGAAGAAGTAAAAAGGAGAATTTATTTTTTAATGTAGATTCCCCCTCACAAGGAAGTTATTGCTATAGTATATCAAGTATTGGAGGTAAAGAACATTGAGTCTCTAAATTTGATGAAGCATTAAAAAAAAATTAATTAATTGGTGACACACTTATGTTAGGTCCTTTGGTGGGTTTGAAAGGATTGGTGGCTCTTGTGATGCCCTTTAAGATGGTTAAAGTTGTATCTAAAGAACCAACGAGGGGAGAAGGATTAATCTTTAATAGAAAGGAAAAATCAAGGCTAGAGATGTACAATAAAGCAAGAGAAAATATAGATGGGATATATAATAACAATGTTCAAGAAGTAGCCCTAAATGGAGCTCAATTTATCGCCCTTAAAGACACCTCATATATTAATTTTAGGTAAGGTCTTATATGAGGGGGCACATGGAGTGTGCACATAAAAAATGTAGATAATCTTTATGTATGTCTAAAGGTTTTTGTATTATTATGTGATTTTAAAGAAGATAAATCTTTCATTATTTTCTAAAGGACCTTGGTATTAGGATAAGCATGCTTATTGATAAAATTTGTATTTATTGATTTGAATCCCATGAAAAAATAGTTCATAGTAGTGTAAGTATGGTTGAGCCTCCCAAATATTCCTTTTAAATATTGGATAGATGCTTGTTTTCAAGGAATAGGAAATATGTTATGCATGTTTATAGATTTAGATCCTAAAATTAGTGATCTATACACTTCACCTCTATAAGAATCTAGGTAGAACTTAACATAGCTAAATTAAAAGTGACTAAGATATGGTTGTAGGTAGGTTAGTGGATATGAAAAAACACTAGATTGTGAAAATATCCTCTTCAACTTTAGAAAAATCTTTCAAAGTTGGGACCACCTAATTTAAGTGTTTGCAACTAGAAATATATGAAATCCAAACCCATGACAAGGTAAAAGAGAATTTTCTCATCAATTGAAATCTTAGCAACAATGGTGAAGGTAAATTTTGGGACAACATATATTTCTTCTCCAAAAAGTTTTCAAAATTTTGATAGCTCAAGTGTGTTCATCAAGAAATATGTATTCACCCCCTCTTATCCTCAATGATTTGTGGATGTAGTTTGTGCTACCTCCCACAAGGAAAATATAGATATAAGAAATTATAGTACTCGATTAAAGAAAAGGATAATTTTTGATTGGATAATTTGGATTAAGAAAACTATTTTATTTTTATCAATCTAAAAAAGAGCATGCTAGAGTAAAATATAAAATATGGATTAAAATCCCCATTATATATAAAATTTAAAATACAACATGGAAAGATATATTATCTTAGAAAAAATAATGAGTAGGTGATTTCATTACTAATTGCATTATTGCTTCTATTATTCTGTCTACTTCTTCAAAGGGGGGAAGGAGGAGGAGGAAGACATGGAAGTAATAGGTTGGAAGTTCTAAAGGAATATTTGAAAGATGAATTTTAGACATATGGTTCTATGTTCTCATTATAAATAGGATAATATATTGTAATCATCATATACTATATCTTTATATTTTATGATTTATTGCCTTTATTTTCCTCTTTTAAAATGGGAAAGGGCCCCTTAATAGAACCCTTTAGCTTCATATAGAAAATAAATAAAATTTATCATATAATATTATATAATAGTTGATAATCATTATATAATTCTGAATTAATATTTGGAGTAGCATAGATATCTTAAATACATCTACCTAAAAGATTCTTTGAGGTATCAATCTCAAGTAGCCTATATTTAATTTTTTATTTAAGATAGATAGATGTATTGGAATTGGCATTTCTTGTCATCTTTTAAATAGATCCATTTAATATGTTTATGCTAGTAGATTTGTAGGTCCATTGTTTATTTAGCATCTATTTATTTTTAGTATTTCAATAAGATTATATTTTTGTTTAAAAAATAAGGAATCCTATCATATTCATTCAAATACACAATTGGAATGACATTTATTGAGCATCATTACATATTATTGAAGCATTTAATGAAACATTTTATATATATACAAAACCAAAATATGCATCGCATTAGAGTAGTAAGTGTTCAATAAAAGAATTATATGACAATATACATGAAATATGTAACATTATTGTTGTTCCAAAGATTTGAGTCCCTATTCCTTAACTTTCCTTTGGAGAGTTGTTTTCATGTTTTCATTTTTCATTGGTGATATGAAAATGGTGGTGAATTTCTTAGTCTATCCAAGGACTTGGCATGTGATATAGCCACAAATATTAACTTTCTCTTTCTTTTTGTCCTATATCAATTGTTTCTTTAGGAAGATTCAATCCTTGTGACTGATTATTATTAGTGTTTGGAAGCTAACTAAAATGGTGGTTGATGTATGTACAATTGGAATTGTATTTTGAGATGCATATCCTTATGACATTCTAGAGTCATTTTCAAATTCCACCATACCATATGTTGGCGGTTCTAGCTTTGGTAATTACAAGTTTGCATATTATATTTTAAATATATCTTAGAGCTCCATTTAGAACACCTTATATCCATATATTAGAGGTTAACATGACCCTTGCATCCTTATCAATTAATAAATTATCAACATCAAGTTCATCATTTTGACTTCTTGATAGATTGATACTCCCTTTTTTTATTTTCATTTTATGGTCTATTAATAATTTTAATGAATATATTATTTTATTTTATTATAGTTATGTATATTACTATGTGTTTAAAATAGAATATTATTGTCAAATTCTTCCCTAGTTGTTGGATCTAATGTAACATCGATTCCAATTTTTAGTAATTTTCATTCATTAATCACCAGATGTATATCTCTAATATTTATAAAAAATTGACAAATCCTTCGTTTGTCCTCACTTTCACCTTCCTTTCGCAATACCTATTCAAATTAACAATTATTTTAAATTCTTTTAATAATAATTTTCCACATTTGTTACTATTATATGGTGGTTTATCACTAATAGGAGGCAACTAACCTAAGCCTCCCACTAAAATGATTGATCTTCCTCTAAGAATTAAGTTTTCCTCTTCAAGAAATGCTTGATAAAGGAGTGAATCTATGTTTTGTAGAAAATTTTGTCTAATAAATATCATTTCATCAATCAATATATGTTTTATAGGTTGATTTTCTTCTTGAAACTTATGATTTTTGTAATATGATGCATGTAATGTACAATTTTTTTGAGAAATGTTGTAGATGTCAAATTAAGATATGCTTAATTGCTATTTGAAAGTTTGATCTGGTCATGATTTGTTGAGACTAAAGTTAATGCTCTTGTTGTGTTCATGAGTGCAACAAGAAATAACTAACACTCTCAATGTCACAAAGAGAATATCATTGGGGAGAGGGCTTCTAGATAGTTGGAAGGCATTATGATTGAAATAATCTCATCACACACACACAAGAATCATTTTATTAATTTGTGCATACTTGAGTGTTAGTGTCATTTTAATCTCAATTATCTTGTTTGGTTGCATATTGTAAGATAAGTCAATTACAACATTAATTTTCAATTATTTTTTAGAGTATAATTTGTGCATAAAATCATAGTGAAATAATGTCAAGATAATAGGGAGAAAGATAGACTTGGGTATTCCATTTATTGGGTCAGTTAAATCCATGAGTTTGTTGTTGAAGTCATCATTTCTCATTCTTTTTTTTTTCTCACAATTGTTTGTACACACATTGGTGAAACTCAACATGGTTGCACTATAAGAATAGAATAAACCAAACATATTATCAATGATACCATGATAGTAGTGGTGGCTTACATACACAACAAGTGGAAAACGATAGAATATCAATACTACATTACTATAAAATTGATGAGATTTTGTTTTCAAATATATTCTCCATTATGATTATCTTTAATGTAGAGGCAAGTAAGAAAATATTCACTCATAGTTGCAATGTACAAGGCCTTTAGTTGATAATGATAATCCAGTGTAAAAGTGCACCTATAAAAAGTGTCAAATAGACCAAAAATTCCTAATTTTATAATATGAATAGTAGATTAGAAAGATCCAAATTATATAAAATAAATATCGTTCCTATTACCATCCATCAAGTATACATATGTACTCTTAGAATTTTATGTGTTTTTTTCTTGTTAGGTGGAATTTTACCATCCATCAAATATACATAGGTACGCTTAGAATTTTATGTGTTTTTTTCTTGTTAGGTGGAATTTTCTCAAAATCATCAGAATCATTTGTGCAGGTCTTTCATTATTTTATTTTTTATTTTTTGAATAGATTCAAACTCATCACCATTTAGATGACTACTACAACGACTTTGCATCCTTCAGCAACTACCAAGTCTTTATTTTGACATTTGCATGTGTGCCTACTAGAACGTTGCAAAATACATCATCTATCAAAAACCCTCCTTGAACATAGTTAAAAGTGCTATTTTGGCACGGGTAGAGAGGTCTTAAAAGGGGCAGGGAGGGTTTGTTGCAAAATGGGAAAGTTGTATTTTCAAAAGAGAATAACATTACATTGTTGAAGGAACATTTATGGAATATTAACAGATCAATCCATGGAGAAGATGAAGTAGCACAGTGAACCTATCATTCCTATGCTAATTTGTTCTCTTCTATGATATGGAGTAGTCTACAGAGGTACATAGCTTCCTAGTCTAATCGTGGGATTCACAAGTGAAGATTATGAGGGCATGACAAGAATCCAATCATATGACAGTGAAGAGTTAATAGCAATAGCTAGATCAAGGAAGAACTATTCAGCATTTTTTGTTACTTGGCATTATCTCTGGTAAGAGGCTCTTCTCTTCGTGTGCTGAGATAGGAAAAATATCCCTTATGTTTTTGTGCTGGAAGATTTTAAGGTTGAAAGAACAGAATGTTTGAGGTACTATAAACACATCTAATCTCATCAATAATTCCTGGGACATAGAGCTCTTTCTTAGAAAGTGGCTTATTTTATTCTTGAAGTTATTCATAGGGTTCCAAAAATTGCTAAAAACCCCTTTGGAAGGATGATGTGAAGGAGAAGCTGGGGAATCATCTACAGTTTACTCCTAGAGTAGAACCTCCTTGGAATGTAAACTCGGTTTTGTGATTATGTGAGACATAGTTAGAACTTAGAGGTTGGTTTTAAAAAATTCATAAGTTGAAGTTTTCTGTCATATTTGCATGTACTTAATAATATATTATCTAAATTATAGAGAATGATTATCATCTTATGGTAACATAGCAATGCATGGCAGGGATTTGTGAGAACTATTATATATGTACAAAGGTAAATATCGTCAGCATATTATGTACTCTATTTTACTATATAGATGTATTATTCTATAAATAATGATATAGATCATGGCTCGCATAATGCTATTTCATTCTAATCTTTACAAAAGTCTAAAGTGTAACAATTTCTAAGTTAAATCCTTTTGTAGTACTTGAACTAGTTGGTTTTGACTGGTAGCTAAGCATTGGATAGTTCCTTGTGTGTCGAATGAGAGTTGCCAAAACCCTCTATAATTGAGCATATTAGTAATGAAGATTATATGAAGATTAGAATATGCCCTTCTAGACTAATTTGGAGATAAGTCTGTTTAGTGTAGTGTCAGTTTCCTTGGTTACTTGAGGCATTTTCTTTATAGGTTGACATGCTTAATTTTATCCTTTCTTTTATTCCTCTATAATTAGTATCTATACGTGTTAATAGATATATTTACATTCATGTCTATATATTTTATGACTATCTAAGGCTTTATTTATGACAAGGTCATTAAAAAATGAGTCTAGTATTTCATATTGATTATAGCTCAGCAAAAATAGACCAAAGATTAGTCAATTAAGTTGATTATAGTGACATAGTTGGGTCAACAACATAGACTTCAGCCATATTTGATGTGTTGGATTGAGTAATTCAATTATCTTTGCTCAGTATTCTTATTGAGCATAATAATCTCTAGTTAGTGTGGTAACCCTCTCTATATCTATAAAATTCTCTTAAAGTTCTAAAATGTGTTTATGAGATTTTTTTCTAGTGTTCTATCCCTTTTCTTTTGAATTCTTAAATGCTTAAAATTTAAGCATAATTATGACCACAAATCTTAGAAGCTCTTGGATTGAAGTATGACATTTTTTATACATATTTTAGTGCCCCTCGTAATGTTCTTTTTTTTTTTTTAATGTTTTCCCAGGGAGGGTAAAATTATTCTTCTTTTGTAGAATGTACTTAAATACTCTATTTTCTTATATTTACAAGTCAAAAGTAAAAATCTTGACTCTTAACAAAATTTTAAGGATAAGGGTAGTTTGCTATAATTATCTCTTACCGTAGATGTTCTTTGATTATTGTCAATATGTGATTATATTTTAAAGGGCTATGAATAAGGAGGATTGAGATATCTCTATTGAAACATATTATTCTAATTAAGTACAATGTTAATCCTTATTTGATTGAAGTTCCTAAATAAAATTTGTCTATTCCATAGGAGAACTATGATGCACTTATATGATTATCATTATGAGGTTTGTATCATATATCTCACAAAATATGGGCATTCTTCCATTAGATTTATGTTATTATAATACATTTGAAGTTCGTATAACCAAAAAATTGTTTAGAAACCAACATCAACATTCATTGATACAAAATACTAAATTAATCTTTTAAACTAAAGACCACATTAGTGGTAGATTAGATCTCCCTAATCTAATGCCATGTGATTTACTTAGGATATCAACCTAAGGTGAAAATATCCTATCAATGTGATTAGAGGACATTTTATATTGGGTAAACCTAGAAGTTGGTTGATAAAAGTCCCTAGAGTTTAATAATCAAATGTTATAACTATAGGGACCTTAGTAATATAGTTGTTAATTGTATGATAAGCAAGTATCTAATAATGAAATGTGGTACATATTATTATTATGTTGTGTTTAACATGAGTAGCACTTTATATGTGTGTTATTGTCATTGTAGTTAATTAGAAAATATTTCCATCTTGTTAAGAATGTCATGATGTCAATATGTCATAACTATGACATTATTTATTTCATCAATCATTATTACATAGTATATTGTTAGTGGCCTTTTGATTGTTGGATGTCATATATGAACTAATCTTATTAAACTTGTGGATTATTTTTTATCCAAATCTATTTTAAATATATTTTATTACTAATGTTCAACAAAGCATTGTACGTATAACCCTAAGAGAGGCATGGCAAGTGCCAAATATGGATAATAAGAGAATAGTAGGTTAAATTTTTAACATACAACTAATATATATATGTCATATAGTACAAAATATTTTAAAGATGTTTTTCTCAAGGCTATAAAATCAAGTTTAAGTGTAATACTTTATTTAAGTTATTATTTCTCTTCCATACCATGTATATTGAGGGCATGTGCATTAGATATAGTATGCTAGATTGTTAATGATTGCATGTTGCACCCAATTCTATCATGCATGTTAGCTTCAGCTTTCTATATCCTTCATGAAGGGTTAGACTTCTCCAATTTGGAGTAAGGCTAGGGAATCTTATTCTTTGTGGTTGGGTAGAAAATAACTTTAATGATGCTCTCTCTCCTTGCCAAGTTTTAAGATATTCACTTCATAAAATTATATCAGATGATGTGTATTTATTTTGGTACTTTTATAAATGAGCCTTTAAGTCCATAATGATTGTAAAAGGACATAGTTATAATTGTATATTAAGAGCTATGTTATCTAGTTTTATGTAATATTTAATATTTGAATAATATTTATTACTAGAAATGACACCTAGATAATATGAGTAAAAATGATTACCCTTGTTCAAAAATTTAAATATTTGATGTTTAGCCTTTTAATTTAATATTTTATTATTTTAATTAGAAGCGACCTTTACAATATTGAGATGATCTCCAACTTATATTTAGTTCTATTTTTTTTAATATCTCAAAATCCTCGTCTTCAAAATCATTTTAATTTCTAGTATCATCTAAAATAATCCTCCATTCTAAATATCATACATCATAATTTAGTGACTCCCAATTTGATGTAATTGTAGTATCATCAAGTGTAATATATCTTTGTATATTATGAAATAGTTTGTAAAGTGATAACTGTGACCAACAAAAGCCATCATATTTTTTTAATCAATTTGGAAGTATGGAGGTAAATATTGGGAACACTCTCGCAATATCTATCATACTCCTTGCCTCCCATTTTTATCTCTCCTTCACTTGGGATTATATATGACATATTTGCATATACAAGTCAAACACATTATATTGTATATGGCATATTTAAATATCTTTTAATGATTTTTTTAGTGGATTTCATCATTATATTCATATTTTTTTGTTACTAGCTTGAACACCTCTCATGAAATATTCAATATGACAAATACTCTACTACTTTCTACTAATGGTAACTCCAATAACATATGACATGTTTCTTGTGCCCCGATGTCTCTTTTGATGAGGGTTTTGGTTAGAAGTCTCTTATATGTTATGTAAACTATACATCATGATTTTTAATGTTTGCAATTTTTATTAGCATTAGATAATATGTTCATGAAGTATTCATAGATTTTGTTCTATACTTTGCAAATATAGTTCATTTTAGCTTATCTTGAAAGAACTAATTCTCAATCTACATTTTATCTCCATAATTGTAATATGCAACAATTATTTGTATTTACTCATTAATCATTGTAGACATCAAAAAATTGTCCTCTTACGATACCTTGTCACAACATCACATCATTTAGACATCTTGTATCATGTTTTGCCCTAGGGACCCATGTCATCATCTAATTAGTTAAATAAATCTTATTTATTTGACTAATTTCATTTATTCCCCTTCCTATGCATAATCCATCCATTCCTCTAATGTTAATTAAATAATTTATATTATTTAATTAAATTTAAATCATTTCCATCCATTTTCTCTTAATGTTAATTTAAAATAATATAAAATTCATTTAATTAATTCAAATCATTTCCATCCATTTTCAATGTTAATTAAATAATTTATATTATTTAATTAAATTAAATCGCTTCATCCATTCCTTCCACAAGAATTAAATAATTTATATTATTTAATTATCACCTTAACCATTTCTATCAATTTTTCTAATGTTAATTCGTAATTCTGGTATGGCTTCAATTAATGAAATCATAAATCCAATATTAATTAAATAAATCAAATATGTATTTAATTAATAAAATTCTAAAAAAATCTTCTCGCTTTCTTTCCAAAATTGAAACTCATATGTATCTAATTAATTTATTTAATTAAATGATTCATCAATTATCCTTCTAATCTTTTCAGACGTTATTTCCTTGGAATCAGTAAAATCTTTTCTATCTTTTCATTATCTTATCTTATCTTGTTTTAATTCCTTTAAAACAATAAATCAAAATCTTTCTATCTTTTTAAAATCTTATCTCATCTTGTTGTATTTCCTCTTTTGTCAAAAATCAAATCCTTATCAAATCTTATCTCTGTCCACATCGAAAATCTATAAATCTAACTTTTCACAGGCCATTTGGATGACATTCTTCAGACATCCTTATGCTGTCAAAATCATTCTTCTATCTTCCATCCATCACCATCTATCATCTTCATCAGGTCGTTATGCTGCAAAATTGAGCAACCAACATTCCTTCAATAATCAACCTTCAAAATCTTGCATTCTTATGTAGGTGGAGAATAGCAATGGAGATAAATTGAGTTAGCGCAGAGATCGGTTTGCATTTGTGCTTCTTATTGTGATTTTCGTGTTGTTTCGTACTCTATTGTGCTTTGATAGGGTTTTAATTAGTTTATTGTTTTCAACAACATATAAACCTTTGGATTTATCCCTATCTACAATCATTTCTATTAGTTTCAATTTTATCTCTTATATTTGGGTCTCTAAATAATTTTGATCCCTCTAGATGCAACATTCATGGTGCATTGTACCTATAAGGAAAAAAACTATAGTTATGGAGGCATTTTTTGGTAGAAATATTGAATGTATGAACACCTTACTTAAAAACCATCCTTCATCTTTTCTTACATAAGAAATTGCCTTATCTACACATTGTAGGGAATTCAACATAATTAACTCTTTATAGTCATATTAAATCCATCTAAGTTTTGTATTTCAAAGATATGGATGTTGTGTAAAATTCTATAGGACCTATCATTCATAATATAATAATTTATCAATTGACTAATGATATAATTTTAAATAAATATGGACCTAATATCATAGGTGTATGTTTTGTAGATGTGGATCTCCCCATAGATTTCATGCATGAACAATAGAATCAAAGTACTTTTTATTTTTTAATCTTCCATGATCACAATTATTAATTTTTGGTGCTTCATCAAATCATATGAATATATGCACATTTGGTGAACCTTTATGTTGAAATTCATATCTAAACCAATAATCTTTTACTTACATTCCCTTTTTTAGTATATATTTTCAGAATATTATATATCATATGTGCATGTAATATGCCAAAATATAAAGTAGTCAAAAATATATTATCGTCACCATTTTTGTACATCTTGTAGATTTGTCGGTGGTATTCCTAACACTATTACATGTAAATCAAGCCAATACATATCAATTACACTCAAAGTGAAGAAAATTGTTAACATTCTAATTTTATGCAAGAAGTCAATTAATTCAACTCAACATTTTTTTCCCAATTTAGCCTTGTACCCCTTAATTAAGTACCAAAATACATCAAATGATCATCTAAATGTGAATGGGGGATATTTTACATATTCTCTTAAAACTCATTGATGGTGATTGTAATCTCTTGAAATTTTATGTATGACATCTCATGATAATGCTCATCGTATAATATATAAATCAAAGGTGTTCTCTAAATTTTGATGTTTCTCATGTTGATGGAATTTCCTTAATTATAGTTTTAACCAATCATTAGGAAATTCATATCAAGTAACCCTTCTACAACATAATTAATCATTATAGATGTTTCATTTCTCTTTGATAAATAACTAGAAATCTAGGATGTGCATTAGGGTTGTTTACCCATATATGGATTAGTTCCATATTTCTTAGGGTATTTGGTGATTTGGAATTCATCAATGTTATGTGATCGATAATGTTTTCTCCATCCATCTCTATCACTGAACCCCTAGATACATATTCATTTGTATTGGAATCAAAATCCATATGAACATAATTCAATTAGTCAAAGATATTTTCATCTAACTTTGATATAAGTTCAATAAGACCATTTTCATAATTTTAATATCTATATAGAAATTATTATGTTTTGTTTTGTATTTAAGGTCCTTGTATATCTACTCTATGTTGATTGTAAAATTATAATTTTTCCATGATCCCCCCTTTAAATAGTAATAATTGGAAAATATTTTATTCAATATAGAAAAATATTAGCTATTTCTCTTACTTCCTATAGAGATGGATCAACCCACAATATTTTGTCAAACCGTTAATAGTTTGGAGATTATGTGAACTAGTGATTTGTGAGGATTTGTGTGTGGATTCTAAATATATATTTTTCTAAAAACATAGAAATAAATTGTGATTTTTTTACGTAACTTTTAATAACTTTTTTTTATAGTACATAATATTTTTTAAAAGTGGAATTTATGTTGTAATGCATAATTTTTGTATTGAAAAGATAAAATTATAATTTTAAAGTAGATTTATAACATCAATATATAGTGCATGGATATTCTTTCATAATTTTTTGTTGCATTTTTTAATTAATTTTTAAAGTTAGAGTTGTTATAATTTGGACATAGGTGTATGTGTGTTTTGTATGTATTGGAATTAATTAATTAACTAATTTCTTAAATAAGAACATCAATACCTAGTGCACACATATTTTTTAGAATTTTCTCTATTTTTCTAAAAAAAATTGTGTGCGAAACAAATACTTTGAACATTCACAAGAAATCAAAGATAAACATAATAATAAAATTAAAAATATTCAAAATTATAATTTTTTGATGTTTTGATGCGGAAGCATCTGGCCGGTTTCTAGAGTTCACTTAATTTGGCATTGATGGACAATTTTGACGGTTGCTGCAGTATTTAATGGATTTAAAATATTTGACTACGATCATTTAAAACTATGAATATTGCATTGTCAGCTAAGTTTGACATTTATAACTGTGGCATATTACGAGAGGTCAAGTTACATATAAAAATAATTTGAAAAGACAATTGGGAACGGAAATGAAAGGCCACAACCAAGGGAGAATGCAGAAGGTTAAAAATTCAAAAAAAAAAAATCAATTGGCTGAATGGGGACTACGTAGGTAAGAAGGTGAAGACCCAAAACAACAAACCAAATAAAATTTTCTAAGTTGTCCCCCAATCCTGGCCAATGAGGAAGAAATGAGGAGGCCATGCCTCATTAGGAGGGATGCTTAATTTATTGCAAGAAAAATAAAATGTGTGACAGGGCTGCATAGAAAGTTTGGGAAGAGAATATAGTGTGCAACAAGATGAAAAATGGGTCGCGCCCATTTTAGAATAAGGCAATTTTAAAATGCAATGAAATTGTTTCATGAGGGAATGTGTTGATGTTGTGCCAAAGAGAGAGAGGACAAAATGTGGAAATTGAAGAATTGAGGGAGGATAAAGAACAAAGGAAACTAAAACTGCAAGTTGTAAAGTTTTAATTATCACTAGTTGAAATTATCATTGAATTCAGATGTGTTTGCTATTCCAGTTTGTTTTGGATTAATTGAAAATTGACAAATGGAATTGTCAATTTGGGCAATGTTGGTTGTGAAGTTAGTAAATTGTGTGAATATTGGTCATTCAGTATATCTGAATAAATAGAGTAATTATTGTTGTAAACTTTGGGCATAGTATTGCCTAAATTTGTTAAGGTTAAGTTGTTAGACAACAAGGTGGAGACATTGTGCCTTCATCATTTTTTCAAATATTATAATAAGGTCTACATACTTACAAAACAATTTCTAAATGACTTTATTTGATCTCTCAAAAGGTAAAGAAAATGTGATTTTTTGTCAGCATTTTGGTAAGTGCGAAGGAGACTCCAATGTGGGTATGATTTAAGACTAAAAGGGTTCTATCCAAAGGGTTTTTCTCTAAGGGGGTATTATCTAGAACCCTCTTCAATTAAAACCCTTTAGATGGAACCCCTCAAGGCTTAAATCATTTTTTTAAATATGTGATTTTAGGTAAAATTAGGATGTCCCAAGTTTGCGACACATTATTGTCGGATGACTTGGATATTATAGTATGCCATTTTTCCTTATATTTACCTCTATTTGCATATGTGATTTGAAGGATTGGGTTAACACATGCTCTTAGCATTTCTTCAATTTATGTTAAGTTTGTAAGTTTTTGTGGTTATGCGAAATATTCCCCCTTAATTTTTTTTCCAAAATTAACATTCAAATCAGCAACCAAACACTGATTAGCGTTAGCTCCAAAATGTAAACCAGCAAAGAAGATAACTCTAACCAAGAATGTTCACCAAGATCCCAATGTGGGCGAGGTGATAGCATATGGTCAGAGGATCGTTAGGCATAAACAGAGCTGAAAGTACAATTCATCTGTTGGTGCAGGCATCCACAAGCTGGTAGAAATACCTAATTTATTCAAGCAGTGAGTTTTACAATAATTATTAGAAGTGCGTTTCTTTAAATCCACTCTTTCCAATTCTACTAACGGGGAATATCGCTCCACACAACCACTTTATAACGGGCGGAAATTACAAAACAAGATAGGATATGCTTTGCCCCAGTAAACCCAACCACCTGTAATTGTGGAGTGTAATCAAGCATAAATTCGTAGAAATAATGAAGAAGCCAAGTAGTGGCACATACTAACTAGCTTTACAATGAATAGAAATGGCTGCAAATAAAAGAGATAAACTTCTAGAATGTTCTTTATCCACACTGGCGGTAAACCATCCAGGGGTACTTAATGTGAGAAATAGAAAATAATTGCAGCAATAAAGGACTGGAACAGTACTACTGTTTACAGTCTTACAATATAGAAAGAGAGCTGCAAATTACGTCAATATTACAATGTTTTCAAAGCATCAAGATACTGAATGATTCCATGATTAATAGTAGCAATTATTGATGAAGAAAGGACTGGAAATTCAAACTGAAACAAGTCTGATATAAATCTACAATTCTGGAAATGAATAACCAACAACTATAAGAATTAATTAAATGCTCATAACTTCACCAAAATACCTTTGAATGGCGTGAAACAAAGTGAAATGAACCTCCAAAGGATAGGTGCCCATGACAAGATGAAGAAACAACCTCAAAAGTCATCCATTAATTTATGGCACAATTCCCAATACTCTATAGATGGTACGACTCTTGAGAGGGCGATTTAGCAATAAAAAATCAAAGACTTGGAAATAAATTCCAATCTCTTGTGGAAGGGGTCACCTTGGGTCTAGAACCACTTTGCAAACATACCCAGAATGATATTTAATTCTTCTTAAAAGTTGTCAATGTAAAACACTTCATCCATAGATAAACCAGCACATGAAATTGAAATATCTCACCAAAACTCCACAATAATGCTCATTAATTATGTACTTGGATGAAGCACACTGTACTCACCATCTAGGGAACCAGTATTTCAGGTCCTAAGAATTTGAGTAGATTTGCTGTTAACCCTTTTAGCCAGATTCCTGATTTAAACTTAGTAGCATAATCGCTTATATTTTTCTCAAAAGATGATAAGCTCTTCAAACAACAATAAATATATAAGTTTCAATTGGAAAATGAAGCAACAAGAGACTCTTCAAATTCCAAGAAGAATTTGAATCACTTCTAACTCCAAAAAAGTGGGATTTTACCTCTTTAAGACATTTCCCACTTTTGAAATAATAAAATATTTAATCAACCTCTTTTAGGATTCAACTTCACTTTGTGGTCAATAAAGTTTCATTTTAATAATTCATTAACACACCATTGACTCCCTTTAATGAACCCCTTTAAAACAACATGAAGTGATCATTCTAGTTGGGGTACAACTGAGAAACATAAAAATGACTAAGTATAAAACTTAATCCATGGAGATAACCAAAGCCAAACTGAAACTGAAGGATAGCAAAATGACTTGAGTTGAATTGCTGATGATGCTACTGCCAAAATTAGACTTACTAAAAATAGCCAATTGCTATAAATAGTAAGTTCACATCAAAACAACAGAAAGCCAAACTGAACATTGAACTACAAAGGATTGAACTACTGCTAGACAGATACTACCAAAAGATATTCATAAAAAATAGCAAAACTACTATAAATAGTAAGTCTGCACAACAACCTTAGAATGCCAACTGAGCAGTATCTGAAAGAGGAAATCCTAATTTTCTACCTTAGCTTAGCCTACGGATTTTCTGGAAATAGGCTAAATCCAAATGAAGAGCGTAGGGCCAAAATGGGGACATTACATTATGGACTAGGATACATATTATTCAATGCTACAAATTAAGGTTGATGTTCTCTTGTCAACATCTCTTATAAATAGGGCCTTCAAGTGCATAAGAAACCTTCATTCCAAGGTAAATTTCTTGAAAAATATAACATATTCTTGGTGAAGCAAGTTTATCTAGTCCATGCCAAAATATTATTTGTTAAGTTTTCAAATCAACCTCAACGTTTATATTGTGATTTAGGGTACCTTGTTCTCTTTGATGTTGTATTCCTTGGATTAGTGTTTATCCTCTAGGTTGGTATATTTTGACAAGATAAAGTGGGAACTTGGGCTTGAACCCATTTACAAAATAGTCATTGAGGCAATAAAGAGGGGTCTCAAAACGAGTGAGACAAGAGAAAAATAAAAGAAAAAAGAACCAAAAGAAAAGGACCAATAACCACCAAAGGCATGAACAGGACCATCCCAAGACCAACAACCCAAGGAGACCAATTACTAGTTGTCGAGGAGGTGAAGGCTTTTAATGGCCTACCACTCCTTGCTAAAGAACTCCAACTTGTCCCCAAAGGATAGAACATTGGGAGTGTTTTTTCATTTATCTTGAGGGTGGCAAGCAGGGCATTCTCTAAGAAGATAGTCTTTATCTTCTAAGTTGGGATGTTAATTCCTCTTACACGCTATTATTTTTATATTATATATATTACTAACATTTACTACATCTAGAAATCTATTCTTTATTACTACTTCAAAATTAACATAAACATAAGCATTAAATTTATAATACTTTTGGTGTACTTCATGATTACATTCTTATAGTTTTTTCTCGCTATTTTAGTGAGTTGATTTAAATGCATTTATCTTTTGTAATCTCCTACTTAATAAATATTTATCTTTTTGAGATGTTTTATTTCTAATCCGAGTTCTTCAACTATGATTTATGCCTTATATTTAGCATATATTTCTCTATCATTATCATTTCAATATTTTATTCACTCCTCTCTTTGTGTATCTATCAATTGTTCATTTTGGTGTCTTTGATATTATCAAAAATATTTTGTTCAATTTTTTTTTCTCCTCATCTTTGAAATGCATCCTTGAAGAAAATTTACAAAATTTAAGTTTACATCATATATTTATGAATATATATAGACATGTATGTGTATAGAAATTTGTCTTTAACAAGATTTGAACTTTTAACCTAAACAATTCTCACACATTTAACAATACTCATATGCCACTTATTTGCATACTATATATCTTATATAAATATCACATATTAATATAGAGATATACTATGTATTCCAACTTAATTATTAGTAACAATAATATCCTATACAAATTAAACATGTGAATATAAAGACATGGATGAAGCACTTATTAAGTAATAATGTTCTTGTATGTCTAATGGCATTAAACTATACCTATGCCTTAACTATTTTAGACAACTATAAAACTTAAGTTATATGTGTTTTAAAATATTTTA
>VDFB02104576.1:0-58524 GCA_007258455.2 Sequoia sempervirens | reverse complement strand
AAGGACAAATTCAAAGGATCATTCACTCCAAGGCATTCTCACATAACTAGGTTCCAAAAATCTATTTTTGGTTATTTCTACTTCTGTAATCGGTTTGGTCATAAAGCAACAGATTGTAGGACAAGTGCAAGAAGTAATTCTTATGGATTCCTAAATAGAAACTACAATCCTTTTGCTCCATTAATGGATTTCAACATTATGTACTATAAGTGCAACAACTATGGTCATACAACAATTTTTGTAGAAGTGGTTTTGGGGAATTTGATAGACAAAACAAGGGGGATACCCTTGGCAAGCAAAAGGAGGAATCTACCAAAGTTTGGAAAAGGAAGCAAGAGCAACAAAAGAAAGAAAAATCTATGCATGTGAAAATAGCCTTTCATGCCCAAAATGAAGGAAATCAAAAGTACATTGGCAATAGATGCTCAAGCCATAAGACAGGAGACAAGAGAAAGTTTCTCTCTTTGAAGGAAGTAAACGGAGGAACACTAAAATTTGGAGATAATGCTACAACAAGGATTACGAGAAAAGGTACTCTAAGTCTTGATAATGGGAAGACAGAAACAAAAAACATCTTGTATGTTGAAGGTTTGAATCATAATCTTCTTAGTATTAGTCAAATATGTGATCAACAACACACTCTTACTTTTCAAGCTCAAGGTTGTGAGATAAGGAAGGCAAGTACTGGAAAATTGATTGCTGATGCAAATAGAACAGAAAACAAACTATGCATCCTCAGTGAGATCAAGGGAGAAAAATGTTATAAGGGGCAAACAGATGAAATCTGGTTATGGCATAGAAGAATGGGTGATATAAAATTTGATAATCTAGTAAAAATCAACACCAAACAAGCCGTAAGAGATATGCCAAAGATTGCTAAACTTTCAAACACTCTTTCCAATCAATGTCAGCATGGGAAACATAAAAGAGCAAGCTTTGAATCAAAGGAGTACTCAACAACAAAGACCTTGGAACTTGTTCATACAAATCTTTGTGGACCTACAAGAACACAAAGCTTGCAAGGTGGGAGTTATTTATGTTGCTTATTGATGATTACTCTAGGATGACATGGGTTACTTTTCTAAAAGAAAAAATCTGAAGCATTCAAGAAGTTCAAAGATTTTAACTCCTTGGTTGAAAATGAAAACGGATTGAAAATCAAGTGCTTGAAATCAAATCATGGAGGTGAATTTACCTCAAATGTATTTTGAAAACTTTTGTGAGCATCATGGAACCATGCAAGAGATAACTAGAACAATGTTGAATGAGTTTTGGAGAGAAATAGTTAACACAATAGTCTATATTCTAAATAGAGGACAAATCAGAGTCAACAATAGCAAGACACCTTATGAACTATGGAAAGGAAGACTGGCAACAACCAAATACTTCAAGGTTTTTGGAAGTGCTACATAAGAAGAGATGATGAAGATTTGGGAAAAATTGACTCCAGATCTGATGAAGGCCTCTTCCTTGGTTTTTCTTCAAAAAGAAAGGCTTATAGATGTTATAATAAAAGGTTGCAAAAGATTGTAGAAAGGGCCAATGTAAAAGTGGATGAAGCAAAACATCAGAAGGAGAAATTACTAGCAAATGATCACCTACAAGAATCAAGCTGCAAGGAAGGAGGGTTTGAAGACTCAAGCTGCAAGGAAGAAGGAGATGGAGATGGAAAAGAAGAAATAGGATGAAGAGAAACAAAGACACCATCTAGAATTGTTCAGAAGAATCATTTAGAAAATCTAATTCTTCGTAATAAATATACTGAGATACAAACTAGAAGAAGATTAGCAAGTGCATTAGAACATGCAAATTTTTCCTTGCTATCTAAAATAAAGCTAAGGACTTTGCGGAAGCTAGAGAAGACAAGTATTGGATAGATGCTATGGAAGAATTTAATTGAATTGAAAAGAATGAGACATGGGAACTTGTTCCAAGAACAAAAGATAAGAATGTAATTGGTACCAAGTGGTTCTTTAGGAATAAGTTGAATAAAGAGGGTCAAGTGGTAAGAAATGAAGCAAGGTTAGTTTGTAAGGGTTATGCTCAAGTTAAAGGTATTGATTTTGAAGAGAATTTTGCTCCTGCTGCAAGATTAAAAGCTATTAGAATGTTTTTAACATTTGCTTGTTTCAAGAATTTCAAAGTCTATCAAATGGATGCTAAGCCAGCCTTTCCCAATGGAAATTTAGAGGAAGAAGTATATATTGAACAGTCAGAAGGGTTTTTATTATTAGAAAATGAAGATTATGTGTGCAGACTGAAGAAAGCACTCTATGGACTAAAATAAGCCCCCAAATCCTAGTATTCAAGACTTCAAGGCTTCAAAAGAGGAATTGCAGATAATAATCTCTACATTAAGACTTAAGGTTAGAATCAGTTGATTGTAGTGGTTTATGTTGAAGACATCATTTTTTGAGGCAGCAGTAACAAAATGTGCCAAGAAATTGCAAAGGAAATGCAAAAAGAATTTGAGATGTCTATGTTTGGTGAGTTATCATTTTTGTTTGGTTTACAAATTTCTCAATCCAACAAAGGCATATTTATCTCACAAACCAAATACATCAAGGAAATGTTGAAGAAATTCAAGATGAAAGATTGTAAACCAATTAGCACACCCATGGTCATAGGTTGTAGATTAAGCAAAGATGATGAATCTCATGAAGCAAATCAAATACTATACAAGTCCATGATTGGGAGCCTACGGTATGTGATAGCATCAAGACCAGACATTATGCATGCAGTAGGCATGGTGGTGCGTTTTCAAGCAGAACCAAAAGAAACTTGTGTGCAAGCAGTCAAAAGAATATTCAAATATCTAAAGGGCACTTTAGACTTTGGTTTGTGGTATTTGAGAGGTGAAGATTTCACGCTAGCAACATATATAGATGCGGATTCGGCAAGCAGTGTTGATGATAGAAAAAACACAAGTGGTGGAGCAATTTTTCTTGGCAACAGTCTAGTGTCTTGGCTAAGCAAGAAACAACCTTTAGTTTCTTTATCCATAGTAGAGGCCAAATACATTGCAGCAGTATCATGTTCCACACAAGTTCTTTGGACGAAGCAGACATTGAAGGACATGAAGATAGAGAGTATGATCATCCAATTTCAATACTTTGTGACAACATGAGTGCAATTAATATTTCAAGGGATCCGATTATGCACTATAGGACAAATCACATTTCTATCAAGTATTATTTCCTAAGAGAACGAGTAATATAACAGTATGTCAAATTGGAATACATTGCCACAAAAGAATTGATTGCAGATATTTTCATGTAGCCCCTTCCTAAAGAGACTTTTGAGTATCTTAGACAAAAATTGGGAGTGATCACTCTCAACAAAATTCTTGAGGAGCACAAATTTAGGGGGAGCTAATCACCACATAACTCTCAGCTCCACAAAATCTGTCATTAATGTCAAAGGGGGAGAGTTACAAACATGGGGAGAATTATGTTCATATCGCCATCATAGATTGTTTCTTTACAGGGTTGTGTTGAGACGTTTTTCACACATCGCCCCATTGCAAATGGGGACCCCCCTAATTTTTGCTTCGTTTTCGTCTTTTGGCTTGATTTTGGTTTGTTTTGTCGTTGTCTCTCTTTTCTATTGTCTATCTTTCCGGGATTTCTCCGCCTTTGAGCTTAAACATGAATGTTGGCCAAGTCTGAAAATTAGGGTTTGTACTTCCTGGTCAGTTCGAGGTCAAGCAAAGTGAGTAAATTGAAAACAGAGCTTAACATTGCTGTCAGTGTGCTTCTAGCAGGCTCTCAGCAAAATTTCATCAAATTCCGGGTACTTACTATTTTTAGTAAGTGTGCAATTACGGGCAATCCTTCAGCATTTTTGAGATTCCGACAGTCACACCACATTCAGAGCACATCAAGTTACTCGCTTGCAAAATTTGAGCTGAAATGGACCACTTTCTATTTTTAGCAGTCCAGCTTCCGGGACAAATTTCAAGGCCTAGATGCAGAGTTTTTCTTTGCATGTCTGGATATTCCTTTTGGGTTTTTCAAGACCTTCGCGATAGTATAACATGCAAAGTGAGATAACCACTTTCAGAATTCAGCCTTCCGAGGCTATTTTTAGGGTTTGCATGTCAGGGTTTTCTTTGCATGTTGGCATATTCTTTATGGGTTTTTCGAGAGCTATGCAGTGATGTGACATGCAAACAGAGATAATCACTCAGTAAGGAACTTACTATTTTTAGCAGGTGCATCCCGGCAGCCGCTTCCCAGCACTTCAGGATCACGAGCTGATCGCAACACAGCAGAAACGAGGACAAACGGAGATCATTTGATATGCATGCAGAGCAAATTAGGGTTTCTAGCTTCGGGGCCTGAAAAGAAGGGGCAAAAAGTCAGAATTTTTGAAAACCGGTGTAAACCACCGCGATTAGCATCCTTCAAGCTATTTGCTGGTAAAATTTGAAGACGAACAGAGCACTTACTATTTATAGTAAGTCATTTTGGAAACAGGCTAAAAATAGCAAATCAACAGCATGGCCCGATGTCGACAGGCAGGTCACGTGGTGAGGAGCACCTCTTTCAAATTTCAAATCAAACAGAGTTGTGGATGTATCAGAAACGAGCAGTTACTATAAATAGCAAACCACCTTCAGAAATGGGCTAAAAATAGCAGGCCAACCCGAAATAGCAGTGTCAATAGGGTAATGTGGTCACGAGGATCCAGTGTTTAAAATTTCATGGCAATCTGAACTTCCGAAGTGTGAAAATCAAGAGGCTTACTATTTATAGCAGGGCATGGATAAGCTGGTAGAAGAAGGTAAAAAAAATGACTAAGTCTGAATCTCATCCTGCAGCTACATGAAAATGCGCCCATCTTGGCCTTGAAGCATAAAAAAATTTCTAAGTCTGGAACTCGTCCTCCTGCCTAGCCAAAATGCGCCCATGCAGCATGAAGGTCAAAGAGGTCAACGAAGTTTATCCTCCTGCCTAGCTAAAATGCGCCCAAGGAAGAGCTGAAGAAGCATAAAAAAATTCTAAGTATAAACTTCATCCACCTGCCATGCCAAAATGCGCCATCCTTGAGGAGTTGCTAAAAAATTTCTAAGTCTGAAAGATATCCTCCTGCCTTGGAAAAATGCGCCCTGCTTGATGAAGAGGCAAGGTCTCATGCTTGAAAATTTCTAAGTGTTGATGTTCATCCCGCTACCTAGCCAAAATGCGCCCAAGAGAAGCTGATGAAGATTGAAAAATATTCTAAGTTAAAAGTTCGTCCTCCTCACCCCCCTAAATGCGCCCATCCTGCAGCTATGTGAAAATGCGCCCACTTCCCACTCAAGTCAAAGAAAGTCAAATGTTTTATCCTCCTCCACTGGAAAAATGCGCCCAAGGAAAGAAAGGGTCAAAGAAGTCAAATGTTTTCATCCTACATGAGGTGCAAAATGCGCCCAAATAGAGGCATGTGAGGACAAAAATGAGGAAGCCCAAGGGTCACTTGTTGGAGGCATGGTAAAAGTTTTATCCTTCACACCTTGCTAAATGCGCTCAAGCTGGTCAACAAGTCAACAAATCTTCATCCTTCTTGCATGGGAAAATGCGCCCAAATGGGGCCATGTGAAGACAAGAGTTGAGGGCGTTGAAAATGCCAAGTGAGGGATGAATAAGCTAAGGCGTGGTTAATACTTCCCTCCAAGTGTGATGTGCGCCTAAAGAGTATAGGTTGGTGAGTGATAAGTAAGGCGTTGAAAGTGCTAAGTAATGAAAAATATGGCCTAGGCGTTGAAGTTTAAAAAATATCGCACTACATGTATAAAGTGCACCAAGGTAAGGTGAGGGTGGAAATGAAAGTGTTGCTAGGCATGGAAGTGAAATATCTTCCTCAAGGTGCTAAATACGCCCATAGGGACATGAATAAAGATGAAATATCCTAGGCGTTGGAAATGGAGATGAAGTGAAGTATGCTAGGCGTGGCTAGTTATTCCTTCCAAGAGTGAGGTGCGCCTAAGGTAAGGGTGAAGATAAAATACAAGGTGGTGAATAAAATAAAGGATGTGCCAGGCATTGGGATTAAATATCCTCCATGACATGTGCCTTCAGGAAAATCTTCTAAGTGAGTCGATAAGATTTTCTCGCCAGAGCAAAATGGAAGAAGTCAAATAAAATTTTCTAAGGCAAAATTTCAAAATGCAAGGTGATTTAAAATTTCTCTAAGGAAAAATATTTTCTTCCTTAGAAAATACGCCTGGACATGAAGGTGATGAAGTTTTTCTTGAAGCATGAGCAGGATTGCCAGTGAAGGAACCCGATAATGCCAGCTACACAGAGTGGATAAAATATTTTCAAGTCAGAGCAACAGGATTTTCACAGATATGAAGAACGGAATCAAATTTGTTAGAAAAAATTATTTTTTCCAAGGTGCAAAATTCAAGGAAATTAAATGAACCCGTTCGTTGTGCACCCATGAATTCGACGCGTTCTGAAGGAAATTTTCTTCTGGGTATTGAAGATTATCGGTGAGGAGTTGATTTTAAAGTCTTCCATGCTTTGCTGTGGCCTTCAGGATGAGGATTTTTGATGGGCACCGGGTTGATGAATTTCCTAAGGGAAATTTGAAAATTTTTCTAAGGCAGGGAATAAATGATGTTGAAGATAAAATGCCTTGGCAAATGAATTTGAAGGTGATCGCCTAGATTTTTGATCAAATTCCTGATGAGAGGATTTTTCTCGAGCCTGAGTTGGATGAAATATCAGAGTGAAGTGCGCCGAGCAGAATGCAAGATGGGTTGGAAAATTGGCTAAGGCATGAAGAATCGTGAAGAATTTGAGGATGAAGCTGGCTAGTGAATACAATGAACGCTTGGAAGTTAGAACATGAAAATCCTGGTAAGTAAGTTGAATTTATATTATTAAGTGTTATAATACTCTTCTCCTTGCTTGTTTTGCAGGAGGAACGTCGAGATCAAGTGATGATGACTTAAGGTGATGAAGAAAGTAATCCAAGATGATGGAAGCTCGAGCAAAGTTGAAGAACAACGTCAAGAAGAAGATCAAGAGCAGTTGAACTCTAGATTCTATCAAATTTTTTTTATCTGAGGAGGCAATCTTAGAGACTCTTTTACCCTCCTTCAAGCGATCAACAAAATTGGCTGAACGCGAACAACAGATCAGTTTGAACGCATTTCAAGGCTGGAATCTTCTAGAAGATGGTGGCCATTAATTGCTCATTTATTGCCTCACACTCCATTATGGAGGTTTTTAGGGCGAATCTTGTTTAGGGCTGAGGTGGCACAATTTGGGCCATCCAGTCGATTGTAATTAGAGCCGTCCGTTGGACTTGGCCATCTATAAAAGGGGGAGTCCCCCTCATTTGTATCTCATTAGAAATTAGCTTAGAGTAGACATAGAATAAAGAGACAGCTAGGTGATAGCTTAGAGTAACTTAGTATAGATTGATAGTGTAGTTTGAAGGAGGAAAGTTTTCCTTTGAAAACTTTGTAAGAAATTGTTGTGAACACTCTCTCAATAAAAGAGTTTTTCATTGATGGTGAATTTCATCTTTGTTGTGAGTAGCTAGCAAGGTTTCTTCGTCCTTCCGATTCAAACAGTAGCGTAAAATAGTTCAAAGTAGTATAATTTTCATTTCATGCAAAGTAGATGTTAGCTGTGGAATGTGGTGTTTTATCTAAGCAACTTCGTCTATCCATACCACTAGTGTATTTGCTGATGGTAAATGCGCCTTGTGTGGTCAACTGAATATCATGGACTTAACTTCGATCATGATTTGTATGTTTATATGTGTCGTTGTGATGGTATTTTCATGCTAAGTTGTGATTTGAACACCTTGAGCTACTCCTCTGAAGATTGCACCGGTTCTGTGGAAGCTGTCTGAAGTGAGGCAAAGCAGAGCCTGGTTGAAGTTTGCTGAAGTTGAGCTCCATATCCCATGCCTTAGAGTAGATTAGAATCTTCTTAACCTTGCACCCTTTAAATTCAGTACTTTCTGGTTAGAATAGGAAACCCGTGTTTCATTGATAAATCGGTCAAATTGTGGAACCCCCTTTCCTCTGTTGCTGAACAATTCCGTAAGTCCCCTTGAAATACCAGCAAATCACATTGAGCCAACTGAGCCTATTCGCATTAAAAGAACCTTGGAGTGGAACGCATGAACTTTCTTGCAATCTTAGCATGCGGAATACTTTGATCAAGAGAGAATAGGGTAGCCGTTGGCAACTTTATTTTGCGTTGGTGCGGTCACGAAAAACACATCAATAGGTTGCCATCAATGACAAAGGGGGAGATTGTTGGAAATATTGTTGTCATTGATGTCAGGGGAAATATTGAAAATTAAGGTGAAATTGTAGCTTAAAACTTGTAAACCTATGTGACTGTAGATTTAATTAAGTGTTCTTTGTCACAATTATTTGTGTATGATTAATCTATTGAGATCAATATCACCAATTGTAAAAAGAGACAAAAGATTGTAGAAGAATGAGACAAGAAGATAGAAGTGACACAACATATACGTGGAGAAACCCTTCCGGGAAAAAACTCCACCAGAATCAATAGTACTTGTATTATTTAATCTTAGTACAAAATTACAATAATAATATATCAATCCTTGATTGATATGCTTCCTTGCCTTCAATAATCCTTCTTCACAACTTGCACAAAACTCTCATACACTATCTACAACACAAGATATCCATGCATTCCATGTGACCAAGCATGAATCCACACATCCCATGCCATGCTTCAAACCTTCACACATGCACAAGCTATACCTGCTAACCTGCAATAAACTCGGATGCAATTGTGATCATTGGTTAAGAAAATATCTTGCAAGCATCAACTCAAAGTTGGTGTCGCCCAAGAATGGGCCCACTTAACTGAGCCTTGTAAATATTTTCTCATGCAATTAGAATGGGGACCCCCTAATTTTTGCTTCATTCGGGTCTTTTGGCTTTGTTTATCTCTCTGTTTCTCTCATTCTACTGTCTTCCTTTTCAGGGATGTGTCGGTCCTTTGAGCTTAAACATGAAATTTTGGCTAAGTTTGAGAATTAGGGTTTTGAGTGTTTCGGTCAGTTTGAAACCAAACAGAGTGAATAAATTGAAATCTGAGCTTGGCGCTGCAGTTAGCAAGCTTCCAACAGGTTCCTAACAAAATTTCATTGAGTTATGGCAACTTACTATTTTTAGTAAGTGTTCAATTCAGGGCGTTCTCTCAGCACTTTTGAAATTCCGACTGCTACACTGCATCCATGACACGTCAAACTCCTTGTCTACAAAATTTGAGCCAAATCTGACAACTTTCTATTTTTAGCAAATATCACCTTCAGAAGTAGATTTTAGGGTTTACATGCGAAGCTTTTCAATGCATGTCTGGAGAATATTTTTGGGTTTTCAGAGACCTACGCGATGATACAACATGCAAGATGAGATGATAACTTTCAAAACTTAGCCTTCGAAGGCTATTTTTAGGGTTTACATGTTGAAATTTTCTTCACATGTCTGGATATTCCTTGTGGGTTTTTCGAAAGCTTCACAGTGGTATAACATGCAAACCAGGATCAGGACTTTTTTAGGAGCCGTCTTTAGAGGCTATTTTTAGGGTTTACATACAGAGCTTTTTAGCGCATGTCAGGTTATTCTTTATGGGTTTTTCAAGAGCTATGCAGTGATGTGACATGCAAACAGAGTTGGTCCTGTTGTCACCTAGAAATGCACCCTATGCACAGAGATTGAAAAAACTGAGCTTTCTAGTGAAACATTGGAACACTCCAAGGCTGTGGGTCACCTGAGATTGGAGTGAACCTCCGGAGAAGACTGGCTTCCTTTGGGTATCACCTAAAACTACTGATTCTTTGAGGTAAAGGGAAAAGAAGTGCATACAAAAATGTAACTATACTGAACTACTTCTATGGTGATACACTGAGTTGATAAGAAATCAGGAAATGAAAACAATATGCAAACACTCTGAAGAAACTAGACTGCAGCTGTTTTACTTACTCAACATGACCCCATTAAACTTATGCATCACTCTTGATAGGTTTGATCTACATACATACCTCAAGGAGGAAGAAACAGACTTCACAGCTTTATGGTATGAATACAGATTTAGAAAAACACTACTAAAGAAATACATACATAAGCTAACATACATAAATGAGAGTGGCAAGAGCATTAGTACTTGCTTTCAAGGTGAACTCTGCTTTTTGCATTCCAGATTTTAGTTGGGTTACAAAGTATACATCAGCTGAGGAAGGATAGATAATAATCACTAACTCTTCTGGATGCATGACTCGAACTCCCCTACAAAAAGGCAAAAAATGCCTTCTATACAAAGAGATATCGGCCCCTTAGGGCTTACAAAAATATCGGGGTCAGAAAGATCTATCCTCAGATCTTTTGGATGAATTAAATGCCACAGGCTGCGTGTCCATGACGGTGAAGAGACATCCCTGTAGAAGCCTTTTGATATTTCTGCAACCACTGCATTCATTTCGATCCTGGCCTCGTGTCCTGTTCGAACCACCTTGGTTGAACGCTTTGAATGCCCTAAGGTCACAACAGATAAGTGATGCATTCATTCCGTTGACATCCTTCATTCTAATCAGACTGCCACGGTTTGCCTCAGCTCCTCCCGGTTGGTCGAGTGTATTCCACGTAGCCTATGTAGGCGGTCAAAGCTCTTTTGAAAAGAATCGGATCTCGGCGAGACACTGAAAGTGTCTCGCCAATGCGATTATGTTATCAGAAACTATCGGCACAACCTGAAAATGTCGATGAGAGTTCGTTTCGAGCTTCAAAGCTCATACTAATACTGCCTCTGTGGTTGCCAAGATAGTCGCCATCGGGAAGACCCTTCACCGTGCGCACTTTGCTCTGTCGGGGAGACATCGACCAGTAAGCCGGGGTGTCATAGAGAAGCTTCTCCCTTTTGTCCGTTGACATTGCACTTCGCTGAGACATCCTAATTCGTCGTGACAACATGGCAAACTCAAATCTCCTGGCGAAATCCTGCTCGGTCGGTGAGACCTTCATCGATCTCCGCATCCTTTTCTAGGTTCATTCTGACATATCCCCGAGCTCCTCTTCATTCGGAAAGACATGTGAGTTTCGGTGAGACGTCCTGGCGCAACCCATCGGTCATATTGATTTCTCGTCTGTCGCTGAGACACTATGTACTCGCCGAGACTCTATCGCGACAGCTGGGAGCCCTGCTGATGGCATTTATGTCGGGGAGACTTTATGCATCGGTGAGACCTCATATAGACTGCAGAGTCACACCAAAAGCTTAAAGCATTCTGAGTTGCCGTGACACATGCTTAATCTTGCCGACGAGCCCATCCGCCTTCCATCGCTATGACCATCCACTATCGGCAAGACATTATATAGAATGCACTCCATTACCTCGAAAGACCTCAACCACTCTTGGGTCGCTGAGACAAGGGAAAGTTACGCCGACCAGGATCTTCAATATTTTCCATTGACGAGACCGAAGGTCACTTGCCGAGACCTTACGGCGATCGCCCCAACCTATACTGATGAGCACATCCCTCTGCCACCGATCGATGAGACAAGAGTAAACTTGTGCCGAAAGAAAACCACTTTGCACACTGTCGGTAAGACCAAGAGAACTCACCATGACCATATATCGACGCCGCAACTCATGGCGATATGATGTATTTTGTACCTTCCCTTCGACGAGACTTCGCCTTCGCTAAGACCTCCTAGCAAAGCCCGCCTTCCTATGCCGAAAGCATCTCTCCATCCAAGGCTCCTCATACGTCGGTGAGACAAAGGGAGTCGGGGAGACTTCCCGGCGACTTGAAAGCTACACCGAAGGTCCACTGTTGTCGGCGAAGCATTAGCAGTCGCCGAGACCATATGCCGAAAGAGATCTCATGCCAATAGGATCCCTGGCTTGAAGCACTTGGACCTAATCGAACCCTTCTAGTCGGCGAGACTTCTGAAATGTCCTGTCGGCTTTCTCCTTGGATGATTTTTATGCTGAATGTCCCTAGGGCAGCTTCTCCCACTCGGCTCCTCACGACCTAGCAACAGATGTAGAGTCCTTGCCCTCATGTGAATGTTCCATTGGCCTTTCGAAGATCTAACATGTGATCATCTTGCCTGATTTAATTGTAGGTGAAAAATGCACCCTATGCACAGAGATTGAAAAAACTGAGCTTTCTAGTGAAACATTGGAACACTCCAAGGCTGTGGGTCACTTGAGATTGGAGTGAACCTCTGGAGAAGGCCAACTTCCTATGCCGAAAGCATCTCTCCATCCAAGGCTCCTCATACGTCGGCGAGACAAAGGGAGTCGGGGAGACTTCCCAATGACTTGAAAGCTACACCGAAGGTCCACTGTTGTCGACGAAGTATTAGCAGTCGTCGAGACCATATGCCGAAAGAGATCTCATGCCGATAGGATCCTTGGCTTGAAGCACTTGAACCTAATGGAACCCTGCTAGTCGGCGAGACTTCTGAAATGTCTTGCTGGCTTTCTCCTTCGATGAATTTTATGCTGAATGTCCCTAGAGAAGCTTCTCCCACTGGGCTCCTCATGACCTAGCAATAGATGTAGAGTCCTTGCCCTCGTGTGAATGTTCCATTGGCCTTTTGAAGATCTAACATGTGATCATCTTGCCTGATTTAACTGTAGGTGAAAAATAGGCAACAGGTCCAAGAACTTACTATTTTTAGTAAGGTCACTTCGGCAGCTACCCAACACCTCAGTATCACGAACAGAGCAAAGTGCAACAAAAACAAGGTCAAACAGAGGTTGTTTGATCGACATGCAAGTCAAATTAGGGTTTCCAGCTTCGGGACCCAAAATGAGGGGTAAAATGCCAAAATTTTCGAAAACCGGTGTATCCCACTGCGATCAATATCTTTCAAGCTATCCATTGATAAAATTTGAAGGCAATCAAAGCACTTACTATTTATAGTAAGCCACTTCTGAAACAAGCTATAAATAGTAAGTCAACAGTAGGTGCCAGTGTGAACGGGCAAGTCATCCCTTGAGGGTCACGTCATTCAAATTTCAAGTCAAACGGAGTTGTAGAAGTCTCAAAATCAAGCAGTTGCTATAATAGTAAAACACCTCCAAAAACATGCTATAAATAGCAGGTCAGCTCGAGAGGGCAGTGTGAACACATTAACTAGATCAAGAGGATCCTATGGCGCGAATTCCAAATCAATCCAGGCTTCAGAGTTATGAAAATCAAAGGACCTACTAAATATAGTAAGACATGAGGGAGTAGGCCAGAAAAATTCTAAGTCTGACAAAATTCTTGCTCACCCTGTCAAATGCGCCCATGGAGAAGCTGGCAGGAAGATGGAAAAAATTCTAAGTGTCAAACTTCCTGTAGGACCCCCAAAATGCACCCAACTTGCTTAGCTAGTGGTGGAAAATTTTCTAAGTCAAAGTTAAATCTTGCTCCTACCCCAAAATGCACCCTGTCATGAAGGTGGTGATGGAAAATAAGCTAAGTTTGGAGTTAAGTCCACCTCTACCCCTCAAATGCGCCCTCATCTTAGCTGGTGACGGAAAATATTCTAAGCGTTTACAAAATCCACCTCTACCCCTAAAATGCGCCCAACTACAAGAGGCATCAAGGAAAAAAAATGTTTAAGTGTTAAGTTAAATCCTCCTTGACCCCTAGAATGCACCCTCATCTAGTCAAGGTGAAGAAAAAGAGTTAAGGCATTGCTAAGTCCTTCTAGACCCCCTAAATGTGCCCAAGGAAAGAAGTGATGGATGTGAAAATTTCTAAGGCATGAGTTAAATCCTCCTCCATACCTCAAATGCGCCCAAGTAAGTTGGGAAAAGGACAAAAAAGATTTTAATTCCACCTCTACCCCCTATATACGCCCAACTTGTTTAACTTTGAAAGATGTTGAAAAAGTGGTTAAGTGTTAGAAGTTCCTCCTCAACAGGCTAAATGCGCCCAAGTGCAAGGTGAAGTTGATGGAAAAATTACCAAGGTGTTGAAGTTAGTTCCTTCACCACATGCTAAATGCGCCCATGTTAGAGATGAAGTTGGAAAAGTGACTAAGGCGTTGGAAATAAATCCACCTTAGTATGTAAAATGTGCCCAAGTCTAAGGTGATTGAGAAAATATGCTAAGTGTTGTTAATTCTTGCTAGGGTCTTGAAATGCGCCCATAGCACTATGAAAGATGATAAAAAATTTCTAAGTGTTGAAGCCTCTCCTCCTCTAGGAAAATACACCCAAGTTTGAGAAGGTGATGAAATTCACCAAGGCATGGATGAATTGGCAGTTGATACATCAAAATGCTCCAGCTTCATGAGGTTGAAGAGGATTGTCAAGACAAAGCAAGAAAATATGCCCAGAGATGAAGAATGAAGATAAATTTGATGGCAAAATATTTTTCTAAGGTTAAAATTCAAAAAAATTAAAAGTACCATTTCGTTTGTAGACACATGAATTTGATGCTTTCTGAAGGGAATTTTCTTCTGGGTATTGGACATCTTCGATAAGGAGTTGATTTAAAAATTCTCCACACCTCGCTAAGGATTTCGAGATGAAGATTTTTGATGGGCACTTGGCTGATGAAATTTTCTAGAGGAAATAAATTATTTCTAAGGCAGATGCGCTGAAAATTGGCTAAGGCAAAAAGGGGGTATCATGTTGGTTGGAAAATTTTCTAAGGAAAAAAGAAATCAAGTAGCACCCTCTAAATGCACTGTCAAGTTGGATAAAAGTTTCTAAGGCACAACTTCAAGGTACACAGGAAGCAGAGTACAAGATGGGTGAAAATCTCAAAGACATTGAAATATGAAGCACAGGTGTTATACGCCCAACCTACTGATGTTGAAAAATCATGAAGGAAGCAAAGTTGGCTAGAGAAAAATGATGAACCCTATCAGATCCGGAGATCACTCAGACCTTGGAAGTAAAAGGATGAAGATCAGGTAAGTAAAGTGAATTTTTATTAAAAGTGTTTTGATGCTCTTCTCTTGCTTGTTTTGCAGGGTGAACACCAAGGCCAAGGCATGATGACTTGGGGAAATGGAGCAAGTACTTGGAAGAAATGTTTGAGTTCAAGAAGAGAGAATCCTTCCAACCTCAGGATGGAGGGGAAAGATGGGAACCCAAGTGTCAAGCACTTCAAAGTTGAAGAACAACATCAAGGAGGAAAATCATCGTCGAGCAGGAGAAAGAGGTTGCAGGATTGAAGTTAGATCGAGAACGTGCCCGCCATATCCATTCAAGAAATTGAAGCAATGTCAACTAGACTCATCCAGTTTATAGTCAGAACAAGAACAATGCAAACGTATCTCCAGACAAGAACCTTCTGGAAGATGGTGGACATTAATTGCTCATTTATTACCCCTCTTCTTGGTGGCAGTTTTTAAGGTTAGGGTTTATGTGGCTCGATCTGAGCCCTTCATTGTAATTGAATCTGAGTCGTCCATTGAATTTGGCCAACTATAAAAGGGGCATCCCCCCTCATTTGTACCTCATTAGACATCAGAATTAGAATAGCAGAGAAGGAATAGAGAGAGATTGATAGAATAGAAGGTAGCATAGTTTGATAGTTTAGCTTAGATTGAAAAGGAAGGAAAGTCTTGTTGTGACCTTTTCACACATCGCCCCATTCAAAATGGGGACCCCCTAATTTTTGCTTCATTCGAGTCTTTTGGCTTGGGTCTTTCGGTTTGTCTCTCTCTGTCGGTTCTTTCTGTTTGATGGTGTACTTACAATTTGACCTAGGTTTGAATTTTGGCCAAGTCTGGAGGGCCTTTTTTTTCAATGAATTAGGGTTTACAGTCTTCAGATAACTTGGAGGTCAAATTGAGTTGGCTAATCAATTTCTGAGCTTAGCACTGCTGTTAGGACACTTCAGGTAGACTCCCTTTGAATTTTCACTGAATTCCAACACCTTTCTATTTTTAGTAAGTGTTAATTTGGAGTTTGTTTTCTCGATATTTTCACGTCCTGACAACTGCACTACATTCTGAGCACTTTGAATTCATTACTGGCAAAATTTGAGCGAAAACGGATGACTTGCTATTTTTAGCAATTCTGCCTTCAGAGACAAATTCCAGGGTTTACATGTTAAATTTTCAGATGCATGTCTGGAGATTCTTTGTGGGTTTTTCGAGACCTTCGCAATGATATGAAATGCAAAACAGGACGACAACTTTCAACATTCAGCCTTCAGAGGCTGTAATTAGAGTTTGCATGCAAGTTTTCTCAGTGCATGTCGGCATAATCTTTATGGGTTTTCCAAGAGCTTCGCAACAGTGTGACATGCAAGTAGAACTGGTCACTTTTCAGAAACTTTCTATTTTTAGCCAGTACTTGCATGTTGATGATTTTTCTAGGTTTTTTAAGATCTCTCGGGCAGTGTGACATGCAAAATCATCTGACAATCGGTTGGTCACTTTTTCAGCCACTTTCTATTTTTAGCAAGTGCTCTTTGGTAGCTGCCTGACACTTCAAAATCACGAGCCCGATGACATGCAACAGAAAAGGAGTTAAATGGAAATGAACAGAGCTCATTTAAGGCACATGCAAGGTGAATTAGGGTTTCGAGCTTCGAGACTCAAAATAAAGAGTCAAATGTCAAAACTTCCAAGTATCCCACCATGATCAGCATCTTCCAAGGAGTTTGTTTGTAAAATTTGAGGACAAACGGAGCACTTACTATTTATAGTAGGGCGTTCCTGGAACAGACTATAAATAGAAAGTCAACATCAGGTGCTAGCGTGGATTGGCAAGTTTACCAACGAGGATCACAGCATTTCAGATTTCAAGTTGAACAGAGCTAAGGAAGTCCCAAAATCAAGCAGCTGCTATAAATAACAAGCCACTTAAGAAATATGCCAAAAATAGCAGGTCAACACGAAGTCTTAGTATGAACAGGTCAAGCAGGTGATGAGAACCCCATGGCGCGAGTTTCAAGACAAACAGAGTTGCAGAGGATCGAAAATCACACTTACTATTTTTAGCAGGTCGGTGCAAAGGAATTAGGGTTTCCTAAATTTAAGGGAAAAACACGACAATCATGCAAAGACAGCATCTAGCCCCGACCACCACACTTCAGGCATTCGACACGTGAAATTTTAAGACATTCTAAGCAATTGCTATTTTTAGTAAGTTGCTAAAAATAGCAGGCGCAGACAGGCATCAGGCACTAGCAGCACAACCACATCCTGAAGTTCGAAACAAGGCAAAAATCAGGTCTTTCGGAGTCAGAAATCAGTTCAAAGCACAAGATGTGGAGAACTTTCTAAAAATAGAAAGTTAGGGCAAGCTAGGGTTAGCATGAGCAAATCACTCCAAATTTGGCAAAAGACATGAAATTCACCAAGTTTGATAAAATTTGGAATCCAGCATTGAAATTCACCTTAAGAAGCTGAAGACAGATGAAAATTGTATTAAGGCATTAAAACTTAAAGCTCCCATGGTGGAATGTGCCTAGGGTCAAGGAGGGAGCTTGAAAATATACTAAGACGTGGAAATTTGAAGTACCACCCCCTAAATGCACCTTAGGTGGAGAGAGGGCCTTGAAATATTCTAAGTGTTCAAGATTGGAAGCTCACCCCTCCAAATGCGCCCTTGAAGTTAAGTGGGGAGAGTAAAATTTTTCTAAGTGCTTTAAAATGAAACCTCAACACCTTAAATGTGCCTAGCCTTGAGGAAGGTGATTGAGAATTTCACCAAGGCATTAAACTCAAAGCCCACCCATTTAAATCGCCCTTGAACTTGGGGTTGATGAAAATTTCTTAAATTTGAAGCAAGAGCACCTATATGCGCCTAGCCTTAAGGAGAGGGTAAGTGAAAAGTTTCTAAGGCAAATAAATTGGAAGTTCACCCCCTTAAATGCGCCCTTGGAAGAAGAAAAGCCTTGAAAATATTCTAAGTCATGAAGATTGAAAGTTTAACATGCTATATGTGCCCAAGGCCATGAGAGGAATGTGAAATCTTGTCTAAGGCATTAAAAGTGAAAGCCCATGGTCTCATTTGCGCCCAAGGGAAGATGGATGAAAATTTTAAGAAATGAAAGCTCAGCCTTTAGAACGCGCCCCCAAGTGAAAGCTACCACTCCCATATGCACCTTGGAGGAGGAGGACATTTTGAATTTTGGCTAAGGCAAATAAATGAAGACACTAGGCCTCATATGTGCCCAAGCTATAATGGAGAGAATGAAAGGCGAAACCTCAGAGGTTCAAATACGTCTAGGGCCAAAAGAAGGAGATTCAAAATTTTACTAAGTATTTGAAACTCAAATCTTGTCAGCTTCGCGATGAGCACAATAATCAGTCGATTCGACGCCCGGAGCTCCAGATTCAACGAGATCATCTGTAGAAGAGGATTTAATGAAGAAATTGAGGATCATGAAAATGGCTAACACTGTGAAAGTTTGGAGCCCCTGGAAGGAAAAGGCTCCTGTGAATTCGAAGGTCGAGATCAAGTTTCTAGCTAGAGACTCCTCCAGAACATCCTTCTCAGAATCAGTCCGGCTCCGCGATGGATCTTTCAGCACGCCTGTTGGATCAATCTACAAACGGGAAATCGGAGGCAAAGTAGGGGGTCAAAATGAAGAAAAGTTGAAAATGCCAAAAATTTGACTAACATTGGATGAAGTAGGCGCCCTTGGTGAAGAAGGGTACCCAACTTCTCATGCCTTAGAGAATTTTTCGAAGATTTTCAAAGTTTTCAAAATTGCAAGGAGAAAAGGGCGTCCAAGTTCAAGGAACTGAGATTTTAGGGTTTTGGAAATAAAGGAAAAGAAAACAAAGCAAAAACAAAACCCTAAGTCTATTTAACATCTTTCTTTCATGTAATTTTCATTATTTTGTAGGTAGCATTCAGAGGAGAAAGTTGGAGCAGTAAGTTTGAAGAATTTTCATGATTCAAGAATTCATATTTTCTGGTTTTTCATCCGATTTTTCAAATCAGCAAGCATAAACCCTTGCTTTTTCAAGTTTTTTCTTCCAGAAGATCAGATTTTTCAAAGAGAAGGCCAAGGTTTTCAAATTTTCAAATATCTGGGTCTTTTCACTTCAATCTTCTGAAGAAATTTTCAAGAACTTCGTCAAGTTGCAGCAGCTGCTTTTATTTTGCATGTCAAAGAAAACCTCAGTGCATTCAGTTTTCAACCATCTGGGTCCTTTCCAATCAGTCTTTTGAAGAAAACCCATATCACAGCTTTTTTCAAGAAAGTTCAAATTCTAGGGTTGGCTGTTTTTTCGATCAGCTATTAGGGTTTTGCAAATTCAATCATCTGGGTTCGTTTCTATACATATTCTGAACAAAACCCAAGTGCCAGCTTTTTTTGCGAAAATTTGAAGAAATTAGGGTTTGTTGCTTTTTCAGTTAAGAATCAAAATTTTAAAAAACGGACAATCTAGGTTGTCTTGCAATGAAATTCTGAGCAAAACCCATATCTCAGAAAAATTTTCAAAAATTTTGTCCGTTGAAGCAAGAAAATCAGCATTCTAAAAATAGAAATTGTTCAAAACTTGTCAGAACCTAGGCGAGTTTATAGTCATTCTTCAAGTTTTCTGAAATGGAGTACACTCCCAATGTTTTCAAGACTGGATCAGCTCTCTATCATGATTACATCAAAACAGATGAGACAGATTTGCATCATATCAAGTCGGTGTTCGATTTACACGCCTTGGAGAGAGCAAGCAACAACTCAATCAGGAACCTAGGACACACTGGACTCCTCGCAGCAGCGTCAATTCCTATATCAGTTCAGAGTCTTGAGTTCGTAATCGCTTGCATCAAGCATTACAACTCGGCTACTAGGGAGATCCAATCAGCTGATGGCAGATTGATTTGCAGTCTAAAGCCTGATATGATCGAGAAGTGCTTTTGCATTCCCCCATGGCCTGAAGCTCCACTATCTCAAAGGATGAATGTGAAAGAATATGGGAAATGCACAAAGATAAATACAAGAAGAAGATTGCACGAGTGTTATCACGGAATCTAGTAGCCGTCCACCTGATAACCCCCATGAAACTTGTCCGCTTCCTAGGATTCGTAGTCAAGTGCACGATAACGGAGCGATTCTTCAAGTCCCCTCGAATGCCCCAAATCTCAATAGTCAATTCGAGCATTCTTTGTTCGCCAAGAAAGACCTCTCGAACAGATCTTCGCGACGTTTCACTGCTCTTACTTTGCAAATTGCGGAAGATGCGAGTACTGAAAAAGTGCGCTCCCAGTGGAAATTCAATTTTTGACTAAGTCTGGAATGTAACGGCGCTAAAATTTAGCTCCTACATGCAGTGATTTCCAAAAAATGTAAGGCGCTAAAATTTAGCCGTTACATTTTCTTTCGACACTTAACTTTTTTTTTATGCCTCTGGCACGTTTCTTCACCGCGTTTTTCGTCAATCGTGCCACTTTTCGTGCCTAAATTTATTGCACGACTTGAGTTAGGTTTTTAATTCTCATTTGCAATTAAGTGAATGAATTCGCCACTTTTGTTGTTTGTATTTTATTTCTTTTTGTCTCTCCTCTTGCTGGGCGAATTACCTCTCATCTGCAAATTTGCGTTTGGAAGATTTCCGCCATTCATCTCTTCAGCAATATTTGCGTTTGGCCCTGGTAAGACTTTCATTTGGTTTTGTATTTCCATTTGTATATATCCATGGTTATCATACACGTTTTGGTTTCTTCATTCACGTTTTTCATTTCATTCGTTTTTGATTCTTTTCATTCACGTCCTCCTCCATTCGTGTTTTTCTTCTCTTTACACAATGGGATCCTCCTTCATTGTTTTGGATGCGTCCTTTTCCTCCGCGTTTGCCTTTCATTGTTTGCTTTCATTGCAAGAACATTGGTGAGCCTTTGCTAACCCTATGCTTTCCTTTCTTTGTTTTCTCCAAACGCGTATTGTTCTGCATTCGCGTTTCTTTGTTTCACATACGCGTTTCTTCTCTGGTCTCCCATACGCGTTTCTTCCTACCTTTCTCCTCTGCGTGCAATATCACTTGGGAATTTCTATCTACCCGCCATGCTTGTATTGAGGTATCTTTGTCAAAAGTTCTTCATCCGTTTTGGTAAACATTGGAAAGATTCGCCATTGTGAAAAAGAATTCCTTTGACCTTTGAATGAAAATGTAATAGAATGGAGATGGTTTCGAATGACATTTCAAAGTTAACCAAACATTGCCTTTGCTGAAGCTCAAGCGCCTTCACCATTCCTCATTGCATTTACATTTTCAAAAATTGCCAAAATTGCAGAAGCGCTAATTTTCAGCGCTATGACATTTCAAACTTAACAAAAATTGCCTAACACTGAAAAGTGTAAGGGCGCTAAAATTTAGCGCCCTTACACCAAAAGCAATTTTCTCAGAATGTAAGGGCGCTGAATTTTAGCGCCCTTACACTTTTTTTGACTTTTTCCAATTCCTTCCGAACGAACTTCATTTTTTACCAGTACATCCCTGAGCTTCATTTTTTCCGCATTCGTGCATCGTTTTGCGTGCCTCGCCATCCGCTCCATGCTTTTCCCACCCTCGTGCTCATTTCACGCTTTCCCATGTTTCCTAACAATTGGTGTTTGTTCTGGCTAGACGGATTGCAGTCTACTCTCAGAGATCGTCAAGTCAAGAGTGCTCAGTGTTCCAGTTTCTTTTGATGACTGCTACGAAGCCTCCTTCTTCGAAAGCAAAAAGCAAGATGAAGTACAAATATCAAGGCGTCTATCCGCCAACTATGGTGCTTTCGAAAGTTGAAGAAATAAAGGATACAGAAGTTGGCCATCAAGACTTGGTTGACTTCGCAAAGTTGACAGAGACGAAGCCTCTCCCTGATTCGATGAGGGCAATCGTACACAGCAATCTCCACTTGGTGGCGATGTTCCCCACAGCTGCATAATACTGAAGTTTGTTCTTCAAATTGCGTCTCATTACATCCGAGAAAGCAGAAGTGTGATCGACTCTTCCGGGCACAGATTCTAAGACTCGACCCCGATTTCTTTGACATCGTCTTCAAGGTTCCTCACATGGACAAATATATTGACATTTCTATATCAAAAGCACAGGAGATTTTCGATGTTGATCCCAATAAAGCCAAACAGTTGATAAATACTCAATGGCTCAAAAAGCCTAGATCGTCTGTTTCTAGATGGCCGAAAGGACTCCTGAGAAGTGACTTCAAAGATGACGTCAAGGATATGATCACGTTTCTGAGCAGAGTGAAGGGTTTGCCGGAATCATCCACCTTTCACGATTGGATGTATGAGTACATCAGGATCATAAGGAGGCAGAAGGTGCATATTGACTGGGGTAAACAAATCAGTGATGAGATGCACGAGCAGTTGATTAATGCTCCTTCTACATTGAAGTTCTACATGACTTCTTACCTAGTGTACGCAGCAGCTGTGATGAGACAATTCCCAGGTCTATCTACAAAAGGGAATCGAATGATGGTGCCTGTGTATAGATATTTCTATCAATTGGAGCTAAAGGAGAGTTTTCATCATTTCAGACGGGTCACTGATGCTTTCTTTGCGCCCTTACTCTTCAACTTTGATCCAGCTTTGGAAAGAAGAAGAGTGTCTGATGAGGCTTATAAGGTGGTAAGTAAAGTTGGATGTATTTTTCTCCAATTCCCAACGTTTACTTACTTAAGAGTAGGTTGTTACACCGGTTGTCCCTACATGCTACCACGTTATCCTTCGGATAAGTGGGTTCTCATGGAAACATGCAGACAGTTGATGTCAGTGCAAAAAGAACAAAGAAGCAACCACAAGCGTGGATTCAAGTTCCCATTGACCATTGGCCGATATACTTCATCATCCAAACCGGGCACAAAAAGCTAAGTCCGGCCTATGCTGAGATGCGTGACATGTGACCATCAAACCTACGTGTATAGGGTTTGATTTTGACTACCAAGATGTCGAAAGAAGTTGCAAAGGTCACCAACACGTACCGCTTTGAAGACATCTCGCAGACAGAGATGAAGAAGCCATTCGCGAAAATGGACTATTGCAGATTGACAATTCAACAAATTAGAGATCTTGGTATCGCTGACCTACCAGAGGATTTTGAGGATCCAGGTGATATCATGAACGCTGTCTATGATGAGCAAGGCATTGCTAAGAGGCCGTTGCCTGCAATACAGTGGTCTAGGAAAGAGGTCACCAACATGAGAGAAAGGCTGAGACCAATCCTAGCCAACACAGAAGAATGGTTACACAAACATGGTCATACAATGAAAAGTTTCAGGACAGACTCAGAAGGAGAAGAGTCCGAGGCAGAAGCACGCCAACAGCAAGAACTCCGCGACAAAAACAAATCAGCGGCCGTTCCCACTTCTTCACGAAGAGGTCCAAGGATCAAGTTCACTGTTGGCAAGAAAGATACCCAGGCTGTCCAAGAGACAGAGAAGACGGAATCTCATCCATCTCGCTCAAAGGGTAAAAAGTCTATTCCAGAGGAAGTAGATTCCGATGAAGAAGATACTTCATGCACTAACCAATAAGATGAAGATTCGTACAGGCGACTTACGTCAAGAGGTTTCAAAGCCGCTAGTCCACGAAGATTCTCAAGAAGGACCAAGGTGACTTCGGTGAGCCGTAATCGAGAGACAAGAGGCGGATCACCGAACCCGGCAGCATGATGAAGAAATAACTACTCCTCCTGAGAACGTAGTTGAGGAAATCCATAGAACATCATCGCCCGTGACTTCAAACGTTCCTCATACCCCTCTTGAGTCAAGAACTCCTCCACCTCCTGTTCCCTCGTCACCTATTCCTACCACAAGCATTCCTGCAGCCGAGATATCCCCTATCCCTGCAGCATCAACCCAGCTTGATACTCCTTCAGTGACAAGCATCCATAATGGGTTGATATACCGTCAGTTTTCCACTCATCGCCCATTCCTAGCTTGTTCTAACGATGATATCACTCGAGAACTTAATTCAATCGTTTCATGAATGAGTCAATGCGTGATCAGCTCAATGTGTCAACTACAGGAGCGATGATGACAAACACTTCTCCAATTGTCACGATACCAATGGTGAGTTCGGATGTGACAATAACTTCAGAGGTGGCAATGGCGACTGACTTGACAGTAAATCCAGAAGTTCACACTTCTTTTCTTCCTCCTTGGCTAATATCTCAAGTGTCGAAGCGTAAAAAGCAAATGATTTCTCCAGAGGAGCTTGACCTTGAAGAGATAGTTCTTCCAAAGGCCAAAGGAAAAAAGAAGGAAAAAGTATACTCGAGGCTGAATGTTGATAAGTCTGGCCACAAGTATGCTGAAATTGGCATACCACCGAATCAAGAAGGTGATGTCAATATGGAGGACTACATAGTAACAAAAGTCCAGCTTGGCAAGGTTACCAAACTAAGTGCAAAAGCCGATGCGCAAGTCACTTTGGATATCTTGGCAGGAAGGCTGGACAAAGTTGAGCAATCTCGTAACATGTACAAACAGAGGGCAGAGCATTATGCTACTGTTGTAAAGAGACTTGCCGGTTCTCCAAGTAATGCACAACCGCCGACAAGGGTGGGGCATTGAAGACCCAAATTGGCCAAGAAAAGTCGGTGAAATTCATTCCAAAGGCGTGGTGTTGTATGATTCTGAAAGATCATCGAACACCTGATCTCGTGATAATTTAATGGATGAGAAAACCATTCATCTTGGCCAAGCTCACCACGTAGCCGATTGTTGAAAAAGATGACTTTCCCGTGAGCCATAGACATAGAAAAATGCCCGTCATGGTCGGAAATGAAACAGTAAAGCTCGAAATTGGTGAGTCAGTAATTCTCACAAAGAAAAGTTTGTAGATAAGAGAATCATCGAACACGTGATTCAAGCGGTTCAATCTCATTGAAGACTCACCAAGTACCGTGAAGATGTCGACTCGGCACCGCTAAACATTCTTGACAAAGTATCGTGAGAGTTGCCCCTCGGCTCTTTTGAGGACAATCGTGATCTTCCTACCGCCGCTAAATATCCCCTCGCATCTTCAAGGAAGCCATCACGAATTTGACTCCATCGTGACTTCGAAGCTTCACGAACATCATTTGTGATATACCACATTGACAACCTCAAGACGATCTTGACAGTGCAGTGCTGTTCACTCATCCGCCATGAGATTCCATCAATGGTGAATTCACACCATTAGATTACACCGCTATCCGTGATGAGAAGTTCGCGCGTGAGACTAGGAGGAAATTTGAAGACTTCCGCGCTCCAATGCAAAGAGACGGAAGTGGCCCCCTATTCTCCGCTGTTAGACATTCCTGCATCCCATTATGCATCTTGTAAATATTTCATTACTTTCAACGTCATTTTGTAAATTGTAATTACACCCTCAAGTCCAAAAGATGTAATATTTTCAAAACAAATTACACTTTGACTTTGTCAGTTAGGTGAGATTTCTAAACGCTCACCTAACTTTCCCTGATTTCCTCCATCTATTTCCTTCTTTTGCTCATCCCTCTTTCTATATAATGTGAGGGATTTTCATTGTAATATGATCTTTTAGCCTTTTGCAACGAAGTGCTGCCCTTTTGTAAGCAAACTTGTGAAACTTTGCGTTCATACTTTGTGAATGAGATTCAATCAATAAAGAAAAGGATTGCAAGCCAGACTTTGCGTTGGATTCAATACTTTTGTAAGTTGATTTGATTTGGTAGTGATTAGTTCGAGGAATCTGAAAGACTCTAAGTGGTTGATGTAAACTTTGCGTTACATCTATTATTTAGATTGCATTTGTTATTTTGTTTATCATTGGTTGAGTGATCTATAAGACTTTGCGCTTATAATCATTTATACTCTTGCATGTTCTTGTTGGATAATCTATAAGACTTTGTGCTTATAATTATTCATACTCTTGGATACTTTATCGAAGGATCTACAAGACTTTGTGCTTGTAATCGTTCGTGCTCATTGATACTTTTGTTGGATGATCTACAAGACTTTGTGCTTGTAATCGTTCATGCTGTTTGAAGAATTGTTGCGTCTAAGAAGACTTTGTGCTTCTAACGTAGCAAACGGTACATTTATGCAGATCCAACATTGATAAAGCCACGGAACGACTTTGTGCCTTCCCGAGCTTTCCTTTTTATTTTTTTGTTTGTTGTTAATTACTTCTGGTATCTCTACGCTTCGCTTTGACGAGATAGAGATATTGGCATTACTGCTAGTTGTTCGTTTCCAGTTATGAAGAATTCGAAACTTCCAACACGTGAAGCATTGTAAACATCTTCTCTGAAAAAAGAGAGAAGGATGAATGTAACACACTCCCCCCACTCCGTGAATTTCGTGTACATTGTGTAATTACTTTTGTGATTTACTATTGTTTCTCTTAGCAGTAAGAAGGGCGCCTCCCCTTTCCGAGAGGAGAGATTCATATCTCACATAGCTGTGGCTGAAGTCCAAGTTGTGTAATCTGTCGAGAGTTGATTACATAATTTTCACCCAACACAGAGATGGATGAAGGAGAAGCATAAGACTTTGCCGAAGAATGTTGGGCGAGGAGAGTTTAAGGGTGAAATTGCTATCATTATCACCTTGCTCAATAGGATCACTGGCGCGGAGGATGCTACCAAGTTTCAGCCTTGGATGTTTTATGCCATACCCCACATCATGAAGAAGACCGAATTCTATGATTGGCCTACCATGATCACTGATAGTATACATCAGGAAATAACATAATACTTCCAGTTTCACAAATTCCATATGATGTCTTACCTAGTCTACCTGGTGGCCTATCAAGGTCAATTCAGAGGGTTGAACACCGAGGGTTGAACACTGAGGGATCATTGAGTGTGCAACATAAATATAACTACTATCCCCAGTTGGAATTCACGAAATCATTGCATCACTACAAGAGAGTGAACGAGGCTTTTCTAATGTACACAGTGCGGGACCTAGACAATGAGTTGCATGTTCGTATGTCTTCAGTTGCCAGGGCAGGGATGTCAGAGTGGGCAGATTGGTTCATACAATTTCCTACTTTTACCTATCTCCAAGTCTATGGCTACTTAGGTGTCCCACTCATGTTACCACGGTACCCGTCGGATGAGGTCGTCTTCATGGAGTTCTTAAGGCAGGCCCACGAGGTTCACACAGTGTTGAGGATCAGAAAGAAACCCTCCCTCCAGTTTCCATTAGGGATGGGAATTTATACATGCAGGACTGTTGCTAATGCTAAGACAATGGTAGATGAGTTAGCTAAACTCGGTCTCCAGCCTTACAGCGAGAGATGATCATTTGATCCTCATGGTGTTTACGCTGGCCGACTTGAGAAGAACTATGCTCATATATCTGCCCTTGAAGATTTTTGGGCTAATTGTACAGATGAGTTCGAGGTGCGGAGGCGTAGTTATAGTAGACTCACTCTCCATCAGATGAAAGACTACTTAAATGAAGACATAGAAGGGTTATCAGATGATGATGAGGATGTGCTTCTCCTGATGTATACTCAGAAGAAAATTGAAGATCAACCCCTTTCACAGGTCAACTGGGCTAATAAAGAGTCCCTCTCAGTAGAAGAAAGGATAAAACAAGTCCTTAAGCATAGAAAGGTTTTCCTAATCCTTAAAAGGAAAAAATCCATTCCAACAGCAAAGCCGCCAAGGGCATTTCCCTCTTCCTCCAGAGCACAATCAAAAGGGAAGGGTGTAAGTATGTCTCAAGAAGGCGTCAAAGGCAGTAGATCAAGTAAGAATGTAAGAAGAAGGTTAGATTTCTTAGGCATAGTCATACAGGGGCAGCCTACAGCTGAAACAGAAGCTCCTTCTGACGAGCCCGTACCTCAGAAAGATGCAGAGGAGCCGCCTTCAACACATGTTTCTGTACCTTTGCAGGTTCTTCAGCGATTCACATTGACCTTGATATCGAAGATGATGAAGAGATCACAGTTGCACTGCCTAAGGAAGTTAGTAAAGATACTACCATGTCTTGGCTTGAGAACTCCTTGGGAAGGGTAAGAAGAAGGCCTTCGTATCAAGTAAATTTTGATGATCTTGATAACATTTATCAGGAACCTCCTAAGAAGAAAGCAAAGAAACAAGTACACTTTGATAGGAATCCTGATAACGAGATAATCATGGACACTGCATTGCCCCCAGAAGACAAGAACATGGATGAGGTGAATATGGATGACTTCGTCATGGTCAAGGCTAATCTCGGTAGAAATACCAGACATGCGGATTTGAGTCTTTTCAGAGTTGTGTCCAAAAACCTTCAGGAAAGAGTGCTAAGGGATGGAGAAGACAAGGCAGCCCTCAAGGCTGAAAATCAACAGCTCAGGCTTTTCATTTCTAACCTTGTCCATGGATCTTCACAAGCAACCCAGTTGCTGCCCCAGATTTTAGAGACACCAGCTGATCATCAACAGTTAAGACAGCTGGTCATATGTGGGAAAGAAACTCAAGAGTGGATCGAGAATTTCATTGTCAGAGGAAGAGATATCTTGGCTCGGATGTTCCAGTTGAGAGAAAACGCTAATGAGCTACGTCAAGGTATCCAAGGGTTTGAACAAACACTAGCTGAAGTAAGACCTAGGCATGAAATTATCATTGCTGATTTAGACACAGCTTATTGTTCAGCAGTTTCAAAAGAACACAAAAGACAAATCCTTGCTTGGAGAGAGCGTCATGTTTTCAAAGTTAAAACTTATGAGAGGATATTCGAAGAATTCATCGTCTACAGGAAAAGGGTGATTGAAGCTCTTCTTTTCATCAATGACTTTGTCACAAAGATTTCTTCTGAGTACAGTCTTCAAGATGGGTCCTACCTGTTGACGTGGTTTTTGAGACCGCACCAACACAGAATAAAGTCTCCCAACGGACGCTCTATCCTCTCTTGAACAAAGTATTCAGCATGCTAAGATTGCGAGTAAGATCATGCTTTCAACTCCAAGGTTCCTTAAGTGCGAATAGGCTCAGTTTGGCTCGATGTGATATTGCTGGTATGTCAAGGGGACTTACACAATTGTTCGGCGGCTAACAACAAACGGTAGATTAAGGGCTTTCGTGTGATTCGAATGATTTTACGCGTATGATTTGGCAATATAGCTTGTTCTCCTAAAACTAATCGGAAATGTGCGGAAAGTAAAGGGGTATAAGGCCTAAGGAATTTATATGCTACTCTAAATGCAAGATATGTGGGGCTTCGTTTCGATAGACTTCAACCGGATTTCACCTAGCCTCCGTCGGACAGCCTCAGTAAAATCGGTGCAATCTTCAAAGGGGATAGCAAAAGATATTCAAGTTATAGTTTAACATGCATACACCATCACAACGACGCATATAAGCATATAAACCATAACCGAAGTTAGACTTAATGTAATGTCCAGTTGACCACGCAAGGCAGACTTATCATCAACAAGCCGCTAGTGGTATGGAATAAAGCGAAGCTATCTCAATAAAACACCACACACCGAAGTAAGCTACTTGCATGAATTCAATCTACTTGGATACGAAAGGAAGAAGAAACCTTGCTAGCATTTCATGACAAGACGAATTCCATCATCAATGAAAAGATCTATTATCATAAAATGTGTTACACAACAATTTCTTCAAAAGTTTTCAAAGGGAAAACTTTCTCTCTTCTCCAAATTATGCAAAATGCTCTACTCTAAGCTCTCTCAATGTCTACTCTGATTCTAACTTTCTAATCTTCTAATTCTAATCTGATGATTTACAAATGAGGGGGACTCCCCCTTTATATAGCTAGCCAAGTCCCAAAGACGGCTAGGGTTACAATCAATAGAGTGGGCTTTAATCGTGCCACCTCAGCCCTAAATAATATTGCCCTAAACCGCCACAGAGGAGATCATTAATGTCCACCATCATCCTTCTAGAAGATTCCATTTGTAGACGCGTTCACACTGTTCTCGATCCTCTTTCTTGGCGTTGTTCTTTGATTTCTTCCACTTGAGGGTCTTCATCTTCGTCACTTTGAGTTATACCAAGTCTTAACACTTAGCCATTTTCTTGCAAATTTTCCTCCTTCGAGATCGAAACTCATCCTCATCGTGCTTCCACCTCAAGTCATCGTGCTCTGGCCTCAACATTTCTCCTGCAAAACAAGCAAGGAGAGGGGTATTAGAATACTTCATGATATAAACTTAACTCACTTACCTGATTTTCATGCTTTGATCTCCAAGCGTTTGTCGCCAACTTTGTGTTCAAGTTCATGCCTTAGACAAACTTCATCTTTGAGAAATTCATTTCACCTGCTGGAGCTCTGATAACCTCGATTTTATCCACCTCTGGCTTAAGTAAACTATCCTCACGAAGGATTGAAGCAAATTTACCTAGGCAGTTCCTTTCAAATTCATCATCGGGAGAATTTCACCTGGAGAACACATTTTCTTCACATTTTTGCCTTAGAAAATTTTCAAATTTCCCTTAGGAAATACATCAACCTGGTGCCCACTTAAAATCTTCATCCCAAAATTCTCGACAAGCTGTGGAAGACCTTAAAATCAACTCCTCATCGATAATCTTCGATACCCAGAAGAAAATTTTCTCCAGAACGCATCAAATTCATGGGTGCCCAACGAACGGGTTCATTTAATTTTCTCGAATTTTGAACCTTAGAAAATATTCTTTCATCAAATTTATTCTCGTTCTTTGATCCCCTCTGAGAATTTTGCTCTGACTTGAAAATTTTTTATTAACCTCGTGAAGCTGGCAGTCACTGACTTCACCTCAGGCAACTCTGTTCACGCTTCCGGAAAATTCCATCACCTCCCCAGACTTAGGCATTTTTCCCAAGGAAGAAAATATTTTGCCTTAGAAAAATTTTGAATCACTTAGTCATTTTGAAATTTGCCTTAGAAAATTTTAACTCAACTTGCTTAGAAAGTTTCTTGAAGGCGCATCACACTTAATTTATTTTTTGTCTGGCAATTTCAACGCCTAGGCAATTTGCTTCTCCTCACATTTTACTTCACCCTTGGAAAAATTCTTACTTGAAGTTCCAACGCCTTAGTAATTTTTATCTCACCATCATACTTATATTTTATAGCACACTATGCATGGCGCACATCACACTTGAAGGTGAACATTGTCAAACACCTAGCAATCTTTACTTTCCACGTCTTGTATTTTATTCCCCCCTGAAAAACATTTAAAATTTCCACGCCAAATATATTTATTCATCTTTACCTTGAGCGCACCCTACATCTAGGAGAGAATCTTTTTACATTTCAACGCCATAGTTGCTTTATCCTTTCCATTTCACCTTGTTTACCGTTATTCACTCCACACTTTACCTTTTCATGGCGCATATGTGGTGGGGTCAAGAAAAATTTAAAACTTTTGTCTTCATATGATCTGTTTTGGGCGCATTTCTCATAAGCTGAAGGATGAACTTTTGTTGACTTCTTGGCCTCTTAGCCTTATGGGCGCATTTCACATAGTGAGGCGGATGAAAATTTTCACTTAGAATATTTTAGCAACTCCTCCTAACTTGGGCGCATTTCATACTTGGAGGAGGATAAACTTTAAACGCCACCCTTGAATTTATCATTACATGGCTTTCAACGCCTTTGTCTTCTTCCAAATTTGCATGGATACCTTTGTCCTTTTCCTCCTTGCATGAATTCGAACTTTGCATGAGTGTTTTGTCTTTACATGCCCTTACTTGGGCGCATTCAAAGGAGAGAGGAGAATGTTGACCAGCTTGGCTACGCCTTAATCACATTTTTGTCTTGACATGCCCTCATTTGGGCGCATTTCATGTGTGCTGAAGGATAAACGTTTCAACGCCACCTTTGACCACCTTGGACTCCTTGTTTAGCTTGGGCGCATTTAGCATGGGGTAAAGGATGAATTTATAACGCCATTGACTTGCCTTTGCATCATGGGCGCATATGAGGATAGGAGGAGGATGGGCGCATTTTGCCCATGTAGGAGGATGAAAAAAGTTGACTTTGCTTTGACCTTGAAACTTGGGCGCATTTTGCTCTTTGAGGAGGATGGATTTCATACTTAGCAATTTTCCTTGACTTCCTTATGAGGTGGGCGCATTTCAGCATGTGAGGAGGATGAACACTAATACTTAGAAATTTTTTCAATCTTCCTGAGCTCTCTTGGGCGCATTTTGCTAGGCCTGCAGGATAAAAAGTGTTGACTTTTCTTTGACTTTCTTCAAACTTGGCGAATTTAGGCCTGTGTACTGGACGAACTTCAAACTTGGAATTTTTTATGCCTCCTCACTAGCTGGCGCATTTTGCCATAGCAACTGAATGAAACTTCAGAATTAGACAAATTTCTTCGTTTTTCGCCAGCTTAAGTGCCCTGCTATTTATAGTAAGTTTCTTGATTTTCTTACTGCGGAAGCTCAGATTGCCATGAAATTTTAAACACCGGATCCTCGCGACTTTGATATCCTGTCAATACTGCCATTCTGAGCTGACTTACTAAAAATAGCACATTTTGGGAAGTGTTTTGCTATTTATAGTAACCTCTCGTTTCTGGTACTTCCACAGCTCAGATCGACTTGAAATTTTAATGAGGCGCTCCTCACCACGTGACCTTACTGCTGACAATGACGCATGCACTGGATTTACTATTTTTAGCATGTTTCCAATCTGACTTACTATAAATAGTAAGTGCTCCGATCGACTTGAAATTTCACCAGCAGATAGCCTGAAGGACGCTGATCGCGGTGGTTTACACCGGATTTTGAAAATTTTGACTTTTGATGCCTATTTTTAGGCTCCGAAGTTGGAAACCCTAATTCGCTTTGCATGCATCCCAAATGAACTCTGTTTGTCTTCGTTTCTGTATATTGCGATCAGCTCGTGATTCTGAACTACTGGAAGCGGCTGCCGGGGCACACCTACTAAAAATAATAAGTTCTATCGAGTGAGAATCCTCGTTTGCATGTCACACCATGCGAAGCTCTCGAAAACCCATCAAGAATCGCGACATGCAAAAAGAAACCCCGCATGCAAACCCTAAAAATAGCCTCTAAGGTTTGAATCCACGAAAGTGGTGTACCGACTTGCATGTTACATCATCGCGAAGATCTTGAAAACCGAAGGAATATCCAGACATGCAAAGAAAAACTCTGCATCCGGACCTCAAATTCGGCTTGAAGCCGCGCTAAAAATAGTAAGTTGTTTGTTTTTGCTCAAATTTAACCGTGAGTAGCGATATGCCTGAATGCCGTGTGACTGTCGGAATCTCAAAATAGCTGACAGATTGCCTAGAATTTCATACTTACTAAAATAGTAAGTACCTTAGAATCGGATGAAAATTTGTTGAGAGCCCACTGGAAACATGCTCGACAACAATGTTAAGCTCAATTTTCAATGTATTCACCTCGTTTGACTTCAAATTGGCTGGGAAGACTCAAACCCTAATTTCAGACTTGGCCAAATTCACGTTGAAGCTTGCAGACGGGAACGTCCCCAAAAGCAGAAAAAGAGACAGACGGAGAGAGAGAGACAAAAAAACCAAAGCCAAAATGACCAGAATGGAGCAAAAATTAGGGGTCCCCATTTGAATGGGGCGATGTGTGAAAAGGTCACAACACTACCATAGTTGGCAGACTCGCAAAAAACTCGACGATTTTTCAAAAACTCACAAGTTTTTTTGAGTTTTTCCGAGTTTTTTCAAAAAACTCGCGAGTTTTTCGAAAAAACTCAGCTTTGCAAAAAAAAAGTGTTTCTAATGAAATTTAAGCAATTTTTTAATTTTCTGAGTTTTTTCGAGTTTTTGGCGAGTTTTAAAAAACTCTCTAATTTTTGGCTTGGTGAGTTTTTCTTTGGGGCGATTTTTCCAACTATGGGTCCTACGTCAGGCTTGATGAAGTACAAGATCAATTTTAGAGTGTTGTTCGCAGTTGTGATCCAGTTGGCGGAAGGATAGGTCATATTTCGATGATGTCAGCAAAGTTCGAGAAAGCGGCCAATGAGGTCGAAGATTTCCTGAGATCTATTGCAGATGCTGAAGATATTCTTGAAAAGAGGTGTTTTGCTATTGATGGCATAGATGCACCAAACCGGGACACAATTTCAAACTTCCTAGTGGATGTGATCGAGCTTTAAAGCAGCTTTCTTCTAGAAGCTTTCTTTCCCACTTTCTTTCTATTCTTGGAATAATTCTTTTCTATTCTTTGAGAAGAGAAAGAAGATAAAATGTAATAATTGGCAATCCCTGCTTTTTCTGCTTTCTTAGATGTTAGGTGTTATCTTCTTTCTAGATTTAGTAATAAAGTTTTCTTGCTGAGCAAGCCCTAGATTGTGAAAGCAAGGAGATTTTAGGGTTCCCTACTCCTCTGCTCATCTATAAATAAGAGTCTTTGCTCATTAGTTTTTCTTAACCGTGCTAGTGAGAACAAAACGCTAACCCTATTGTGCCTTCTATTTGTTACTCAAGTATTGTTCAATTATGTTGTGATAGCAAATTGTTGAGCCTCTTTAGCCAACAAGGAGTTAGTGTGATTGCTATTTCTATTGTGTAAGAGCAAGATTGCAAGCCTCTTTAGCTGCAATTTTCTTGCTCCAGGCATGTTAGAAGTGAATCTTGTTCCAGAAATTTGAGTAATAAAATCATGAGCCTCCTTTGCCTTGGTCGAAAATCTCAGATTTCCGTTATTTATGTTCTGCTTTTATGATCTTGATTTCAACTTACATTGAAGTGTGTAGATGTTTGTTGGGAAAGAGTTTGTTAAAGTATTCTGTCAGAGATCCAACCTTGTTAATTTCTAGTTTTTCTTGCTCTACGTTTTACTTGAGAAATTGGAAACGTCTTTAGTTTAAGTTAGTCGTAGTTGAACTTCTTAAATCAGAAAATCTCAGCTGCAACGTTTGTCTTTGATAAACCTTGTGCTCTAAGTTGATAAAAAAGATAGGCAACTTAGTTTTAGTTTACTTTCTTTCAAACACCATCAGCAAGAGGGAGCTTCCCCTCCTAATTTGAAGAGCAGTTTATCTGTGCATAGTTGTCCGTTTCAAATACGCATTCCAGAGGTGTGAATTTAAATGCCAACAATCACAATGTTTCATGTGGCTCTATACAATGATTGTGGTGGCTGCCTAAGACTTCTTTTATAATTGGAATTAAGACTAGGTAGTTTCTTAGGCCCCCGCTTGACCTATTTATGATTCTAACTAGACACAAATGCAACCAACTCCCAGAAAGATGCACTAAGATTGACACTCATGTTACATTTCTATAGATTAACAAGATGACAATCTGAGGTTTATCTGTCATAGACAGATCTGTTCCAAACTCTAAGTACTTTCCCTAAATCACAACTCATACAACAAAGAGATGGTTTACAAGATTGAAGACCTATAACCACAAACCAAAGCCATTGTTAGTTTGACAATCAGATGTAATGCACTGACAATTAATTCAAAATCAGACACAATAACACAGCAGATACCCTAGGAAACCCCTCCTCTTGAGGGAGAAAAACCCAACAACAAATATATCTCTTATATATATGTAATGGCAACAAGTCTCTTTACAATGAGGCCAATCTCAAGGCCAATAATCAGCACCTTCACAAGATGGAATGATAGACAAATAATCTGCACTTCCTTGCAACTCAAATCTGTTCTTGAAGAGTTTGCAATCTGCTGTTGATGACTTTGCAATCTGCACTTGATGAATTTGCAATCTGCTCTTGGTAATTCACACTTGAGAGAAAAGAAGAGACTTCGAACTTGCTTGCTTGAATGAAGGAAAGTGACCTTCTATATATACAATGCTAGATAGGTCGCACCTTTACAAATGACTAGGTTGGCCATCAAGAAATAAATACAAATAATAATAATTAAATTACAATGAAGGTCGGCCAAGGAAGAATTATACAAGGAAGGTTGGCCAAAGTAAAGTTGCCATTAACACATATAAATAAGTTATATCTTCATTCGAGGCTAGAAGAATTGAGCCCAAAGTTGCTAAACTTCAACACTCTCTCTCAGCTAGGGAGAAATACTTCTAGCTGCAAAAGACATATCACCTCATCGTGATGTCTACCACAATAGCTACAACCAAATGTGGAAAGGAAGGATATCACCTCATTGTGATATTAGATATCACCTCAACATGATATCAACCATAATGGCTACAACCATGTATGGTATGTACAAGTGCTCATCACTTGCGTGATATTGTCACCTCAACATGACTTGCACCATGGCTGTCCCAGAGGGTGAAACACAAGTACAAGAAAATCATCACGGACTCTCTCACGTGATGCTGTCATGGAGTCATACACATGACATCCACCATGGCTCTCCCAGAGGGTGGAATCAAGGGATTTCACCTCAAACTTCTCTTACAGAGAAGAAATCATTAATCAAGGGATTTCACCTCGAACTTCTCTCACAAAGAAGAACTCATTAATCAAGGGATTTCACCTCGAACTTCTCTCACAAAGAACTCATTAATGAGGATCACTGATATTGAGACTCTTTCTCAGTTAAGGCTATATTCTCCACCATACCAAGCTTATCTCGAAAGTACACAAACTTTATCCTAGAGAGAGGCTTGGTGAGAATGTCTGCCGTATGCTCATTAGTGCTGATATACCTCAACTATATAGCTTTCCTCAATACCATATATTTGATATAACATGCTTGGTTCTGTCATGAAACACAGGATAGATAGAAAGCTTCACACAATTCTGGTTATCACAATGAATGATAGTAGGCTCCAATGATTGTCAAAAACAATCCTGCAAGGAGCTTACGAAGCCACACTCCTTCTCAAGCTGCCACACAAGCTGCAATATACTCAGCCTCTGTTGTACTTAGTGCCACTGAAGATTGCTTCCTGCTACACCAGGAAATCATCGCAGATCCCAAATTGAAGCAACATCCAGAGGTGCTCTTCCGATCAGTAACACTCCCTGCCCAATCAGAGTTAGTAAAACCATGCAGCTCCAAGTCCACATCTAAAGAATATTTGAACTAGCTGTAGCCTCCTTAAACATCTTCTTTAGGTTCAGTAGACTCCCTCTGAATCTTCAAGTACTTGCATCAACCTTCTGACCTCTTTGTCCAAGATTTCCTGCAACGCTTTCCTTAGATAAATGTTTTTCCAGTGCACACCTCTAGTACTGAAGAGAGTTCAGGGTTGACCTCCTTGACCTCATTGCAAATCACTCTATTCTGAATAGGTTTTTAGAGCTACCAATATCAAATCCAAATGACTCTCTTGTGCAATTCTGATCTTAGCAGCTGAAGAGGTCTTTCAAGGATTTAACACTGCAACTTTCACTTCTTCTCAGTGAGTTACAAAACTCCCTCTTGATCCCTGCTTCAAAGATTGCAAAGAAGAATTCTGGAAGTGAACTCCCTCTAGCCACCAACTCAATCCCATGGCTACAAGTTGTGACTTCACACTTGATCATTTCTTTGGTTGGCATGACTTCCTCACAAGATGCCTCAAGCTTTTCATCACTAAGCAATCTCTCATCACCTTCTTGCTCCTAGAACTGTCCTGAAAGCATTTTAGAGAGAGATTACTAACAGTTTATAACTATCCAAAGAAATGTCAAGGATAGAATTATACAACATTTACTATCTCAGGTTATAGCATGAATACATAAGAATTTATGAACAATATTAAAACATGAATAAATAAATCAACCTAAAGAGAAATATATCAAAAGATCAGAATGAAGGGATAAAGAGACTTATCTTTATTGAATTTTGATATAACTCTTTCTTCCATCTTTTACTCCTCTCCAGAGTGCTAAGCTCAGCACGACAAAAAACAAACTGAACAACTACATATTTCTTGAATGTTAGCATGAAGAACCAACTCTTTCCAAGAGTTCAAGGCTCTATCACAGTTCATGCATTAGAGAATGATATCGATGTGACCAACTAATCATCATCGAAATTGCAATTCTCTTTTTGTTTCAGAGTCACACTCATAAATCTTCACAACCAACATGAAAAAACTTGCAATAAATGAAATCTTCAAAGGATCGTATGCTAATGAACACAATTCAAGAGAAACCACTATCTCTCTTTACTAATTACAAGATCCAACTAAATGATATAACTCAACAAACAAAGAATACTTAACTCTTTAAATATTTTGATGGATGCAAATATTGGATGCAGTAAGATACGCTACTCTTGCGTACAGATCAGTACACAACCTTCACGGATTGAACACAGGCCCATGACTTAGAATAGAAATTCCCTAGAATTCTTTTGAGGAGAGATCTCATCCACATCCCCAAATGAAGCATGCTGATTAGGCCTGGTGGGGAAATCTTTTGCATAGTGACCAAACATGTCACAATGAAAACATTGGACTTTGGAGAGGTCCCACTTCTTCTTGAATGTGGGAGCACCATTAGCTCCTTTATCTCTATTCCTCTTGAAATATCCTTTCTTTCCACCTTTCTCTTTCTTCTTCAAGGATTGAGCAGAAAGAACATGAATGTCTTCATTTGTAAAGCTTTGACCTATACATCTCGCAGCCAACCTAGACTCTTCTTGAATACAATCTGCCCTCAAACAATCAAACTTGGGAAGTTTCGATCTTGCATTGATTCCTTGAATGTAAGACTCCCAAGATGAAGGAAGACAATTAAGGGCAAGCATGGTCAATTCCTTATCATTAATAATATGACCAATGGTAGAGAGCTGATCTCTCAATTTGGAAATCTTCATGAAGTAAGCAATGATAGATTCTCCTTCCGCCATCTTAACATGATGAAGTTGTTGCTTTAATGCAAGTGCACAGCTTGTGTTGTTGATCTCATACATCTCCTCCAGAGACTTGAACATCTCCCTTGTCATCTTCATCTTAGAGATGATGGGAACAATATGATCCTTCATGGAATTAACTAACATCTTTTTTGCCTTAGTATCTTTCTTCTTCCATTGAACCTTCTTTTCCCCATCCGTAGGCTCGGGGACTTTGCTCTCCACAAACTCGGCCAATTCATTTTCCTCCAAAGTGAGCATGATTTTGAACCTCCATGATGTGTAGTTGGATGCTCCCTCGAGTCTATCCTCAATTTTAAGACCATTCACCATCTTGACTAAAATAGAGATAGACAAAGATATGAAAAAGAGAATAAAGAGTATCGCTGCAATAACAAATCTGATCAAGATCTTCAAACCCGCTCTGATACCATGTTAGTTTTATGATCAGATTTAGTGCAAAGAAAATTAATTCAAAATCAGACACAATAACACAGCAGATACCCTAGGAAAACCCTCTTGAGGGAGAAAAACCCAGCAACAAATATATCTCTTATATATATGTAATGTCAACAAGTCTCTTTACAATGAGGCCAATCTCAAGGCCAATAATAAGCACCTTCACAAGATGCAATGATAGACAAATAATCTGCACTTCCTTGCAACTCAAATCTGTTCTTGAAGAGTTTGCAATCTGCTGTTGATGACTTTGCAATCTGCACTTGATGAATTCGCAATCTGCTCTTGGTAATTCACACTTGAGAGAAAAGAAGAGACTTCGAACTTGCTTGCTTGAATGAAGGAAAGTGACCTTCTATATATACAATGCTAGATAGGTCGCACCTTTACAAATGACTAGGTTGGCCATCAAGAAATAAATACAAATAATAATAATTAAATTACAATGAAGGTCGGCCAAGGAAGAATTATACAAGGAAGGTTGGCCAAAGTAAAGTTTCCATTAACACATTTAAATAAATTATATCTTCATTCAAGGCTGGAAGAATTGAGCCCGAAGCTGCTAAACTTCAACAGCCATTAATCTTATCTCAGTCACAAGTGAGCAAATATCAGTAGCCATCAATTCAATATGATGTTTTAACAAGGGTTTTGACAAATAATAAAAATACAAACATATGAGTGAAATATATTACTACCCTTAATCTTTTGCTTTTAGTGAAGATGTATCTTCTAGATCCTTTCAAAATACAAAAACATCAACTGTAGCATGTAACAACATGGTATAACGGTTGCCAACTATCACTTTGTCACAGTTTCGATGTTACATTGTCAAGTGTTGCATGTGTCATGGATGATCAAATTCATGCCAGCATCTCTGCTTAGACTCAAAGTTATGCCCTAGAAAAAAAGAAGATACAAAATCAGAAAACTGAAATATGTACATTTGAAAAATTTCAATGCAGATTGGAATATATCACGTTTTCACATGTTTTACAAAGTCCATGCCATGTATGGCAACTTTTGTCGTATTAAAGAACACCTACAACTTCTCTCACTCAAAAAACCCAACAGACATGTCACTTCCACACCATACCAACACTATAAGCTCAACTTGATTGCACTAGCCAGTGGCCTGGCACAAACCAAAACCATGAGGGTATTGAGAAACTCCTACAAGTCCACTAAGGAAACTTTATTGTCACATGCCAATAACATATAGGCCATGCATCCTACCAATTAAAAGATGCACGGTCCTTCTCAGAAGGTTATCTAATTGCCAGGGACCTAGTATCCTAAACAAAATCCCCTCCAAGAGGCTAATTTTCACAATACCATGAACAATTTTGATGACCACCTAGAATTACCCTTATTCATATTGTCTTCATAGGATTCACAACTTGTCAGTGGTTAAGCTACTTAATTCTTCTAATCCCTATTTTGATAAGCTTGGCATTATATATTCATCATTTCATTGGTTTAAACTTTAAACACACAAAAAGCCTAACTTGCAGAGATACCAAGAATGAAACCTTTCTGTGTAAGGTAGACAGATCAGAAAATTTGTATTCTTTAATATCTCTTCTAAATTCACATTTTCTTTAGTTTCTAAAATGTGGGGCCATGAACATGTGGATAATCCTAGAAATCAATCATCATAATATCCCACATCCCATAAAACAGTTCAAATTCAAACAATTAACCAAAGATTTAGGAAGATAATACACACACATATCTATCTATCTATCTATATATATAGAGAGATAAATTTCAAGATATTACCTTGTCAAGAGTATATGAATAATGCTCCCAAAGATGTGTGCACAGCCATGCTCCACCCATAGGCCATACTGCATGCTTTGGATTACCTTCACTGGCAGAGGTTTTTGCCCAAATATCTGTGACATGATGAGTGACCCAGCCGCCTGTTTTATAGTTCACCTGTAGTGGCACAATTACTCTGTAATATTAGTGACCAACAATTAAAAAAGAAGTAGACTCACAAAGAAACTTGTGTTTTAATAGTTTTGTAAACATATTGCTATGATTTTTCTCCATTAAAAATATGTGTTCTCTCTGGTTTTCCTCCTTGGTGACCTGCTCCAAGTTCTTATTATAGCCCAAGCGATTGTTGCATGCATAGATTACTACAATAGACCTCATATATGTATATTTATAAGGGGTTGCATAAGAGATGTACATATTTGAATTCATGCAGCTGGAAAGAAAAACGATACATATCAGCAAACTATGATGGACAAACAAAATGAGCAAATCTTTGCATGCATACTAGTTAGATCAAGAGAACCATCATACCAAATATGCCAAGGTGGCCCCTGCAGCTCCTGCATCATGTATCTGAATCCAATACATGCTTTGTTAAGATGCTTTATGGACATGTACCTTGTACACCAAAAATATTCATGTCGTAACTGTATGCAGCAATATTGTATATGGACTGTACCTCGATCATCTATTGGCCGTATCCAAATTGTATCCAAGATGTATCTACTCACTAATCTTCACTATTACAGAAAAAACAGTTATCATTACTCAAGTCAGAGCTCCTTTCCATCTATGTGCTCTCATGAGATTTAAAACACGTGTGGTTGTAGAAATATTTTGTCACATTCCTTGCCTCTTCTACCACATTCTTCACTTGTCTAAATTTCCCTATATCCTCAAAGAGAAGTTCAATGCGATGTGTGACACGAAGGCTTCAAAACAATACAGGGTGCCTCACCTCTATCTAACAACTACCACATATGCAACTATATTGTCCATCACTACATGGACAACATTCTCTACCCCTACCTCTATCACCACCTCGTCGAACAAGTTTGTAATGTCCCCTCTCTAGCCAATGGTTTGGAGAGTCTGGGTTAGCCTATTTCTACAGTCCTTGTAGGCTAACGAGATGTTTAGGGGGCTCTTTTGAGGGTATTCAAGGTCTTCAACAGGCTTGTGTATTTGTCTCTGCATATTCAGTCCTATGTTCAGTTGGTTGGTTGGCCTTATTAGATAGTTTAGGGCTTTTCATTGCCACTTGCTATTTATAGCCAGTACTACCAGTTTAGTAGTTTCATGTCTATAGTGGGGAATTGTGTCAAAGGCATTCTCAGTAGTCTATTGCCTAGCTATAGATGAGAGTTGGCTTTTAATTAAGTTATTGAAGTCACAATACTTTAATAATGTTATATTATTAAAGTGACCTTATAACTTATATTTTATTAAGTAACTTTAATTAGTTACTTTATAATATGGCGTTATAAGGGGGTGATAAAGTAACTTTAAGTGAAATGTTATATTTTTGACTTTATTAAATACTTAAGTGAGAGGCACAAATTTCAAAGTGAAATTGAAATAATGAATTAAAACCCAAACATGGCATCCATCTTGAGATAGAGATATTTTGATATTTCTTAAAAAGTATTTGCTTGGAGTTGGGCATAGGGTTTGGAGGAGGTTAAAAGGGAAAATGAAGATTCATTTTCACTATCCAAGTTTACCATTCAAAAACAGAAAACTGAGCATAGGGTTGTGTTAATGTGATTTTCATGACCGCACCAACACAGAATAAAGTTGCCAACGACTATCCTATTCTCTCTTGATCAAAGTATCCAGCACGCTAAGATTGCGAGAGTTCGTGCATTCAACTCCAAGGTTCCTTCTAGGCGGTGGATAGTCTCAGTTGGCTCAATGTGATTTGCTGGTATTTCAAGGGGACTTATGCAATTGTGTAGCAGCAGACAACAAACAATAGATTAAAGGGTTTCACGTGGTTTGAATGATTTGGCAGGTAAGTGCAAGTTTCCTAACACTACCAGAAATGAATTGAATTTAAATGAGTGTAGGGATAACAGATGCTATAATTCTACTCTAAGGTGTGGGACATGGCGATCAATTCTCACAGACTTCAATCGAGCTTTGCTTTGTCTCGCTTCAGACAACTTTCACAAAACTGGTGCAATCTTTAGAGGAGTAATCAAAGGTATTCAAATCATGATTTAGCATGAAGACACCATTGCAATGATGCATGCCAACATATAAACCATAATCGAAGTTAAGTTCACAGTGTTCTAGTTGACCACGCAAGGCGAACCCACCTTCATCAAGCCCGCTAGTGGTATGGATAAGCAAAGTTTTGTTCAAATTAAGCACCACGTTCCACAATTACTAACCACTTGCATGAAATGAAATCTACTTTACTTTAAGATACTTCAAAATTCTAAATGAATTGGAAGGACGAAGAAGCCTCGCTAGCTACTCAGAACAAAAGAAGAGATCATCATCAATGAAAACTCTTTTTATTGAGAAAGTGTTCATAACAACTTCTTACAAAGCATTCAAATGGAAGACTTTCCTTCCTGTTGATGTGATTTTCGTGACCGCACCAATCAGCAGAACAAAATAGTCTGAAGGCTACTCCGTTCTCTCTGGATCAAAGTATTCCGTGTGCTAAGATTGCGAGAAAGTTCGCCCGTTCAACTCCAAGGTTCCGAAATACTTGGAATACCCTCAGTTGGTTTGATGTGAATTGTTGTTTTCATGAGGGGACTTACACAATTGTTCAGGGTTTTTGCAGTTAACAGTAAATGGATGATTGGAAGGGATTTATATAATGCAGATGATTTGGCAATAAGTACATTTCCTAAAGCTAACTAGAAATGTGCGGAAAGTAAATGAGTGTAGGACCTAAGAAACTTATATTCTATTCTAAATGCAGGATATGTGGAGTTCGATTTCAGCGGACTTCAACCGAATTTCACCTAGCCTCACGTCGAACAGCTTCAGCAACATTAGTGCAATCTTCAAAGGGATAACAAAAGATATTCAGACTACAATTTAGCATACGTATACCATCAACTTGGGCGCATTTTGCCATGGCTGCAGGATGGAGTTCCAGACTTAGAATTTTTCTCATTTTTCGCGAGTTTTTCATGCCCTGCTATTTGTAGTAAGCCTTCTGATTTTGAATCTCTGAAGCTCAGAACGACTTGAAATTTTGAACACTGCATCCTCATGACCTTGTTGTCCTGTCGACACTGCCATTTTTAGTCAACCTGCTATTTTTAGCCCATTTCTGAAGATTTACTATAAATAGCAAATGCTTGCTTCTGATAGCTCCACTGCTCCGATTGACCTAAAATTTGAATGAGGCGCTCCTCACCACGTGACCTGTTTGTCGATATCAACGCATGCACTTGACTTGCTATTTTTAGCCTGTTTCCAAATTGACTTACTATAAATAGTAAGTGCTCTGTTTGACTTGAAATTTTACCAGCATATAGCCTGAAGGATGCTGATCGTGGTGGTTTACACCGGTTTTCGAAAATTCTGACTTTTAAACCCTCTTTTCAGGCTCCGAAGTTGGAAACCCTAATTTGCTCTGCATGCGTATCAAATGATCTCTGTTTGTCTTCGTTTCTGTTGCATTGCGATCAGCTCGTGATTCTGAATTGCTGAGAAGCGGCTGTCGGGACACACCTGCTAAAAATAGTAAGTTCCTTACTGAGTGATTATCTCCATTTGCATGTCATACCATCGCGAAGCTCTCGAAAAACCCACCAGGAATCATCCGACATGCAAAAGAAACCCTAACATGCAAACCCTAAAAATAGCCTCGGAAGGCTGAACTCGAAAGTTGTCGTCTCACTTTGCATGTTATACTGTCGCGAAGGTCTCGAAAAACCCAGAAGGAATATGGAGACATGCAAAGAAAAACTCTGCATCTGAACCCTGAAATTTGCTCCGGAAGCTGGACTGCTAAAAATAGTAAGTTGTCTGTTTAGTTCAAATTTTGCACAATGAGCAGTTTGATGGGTTCTGAATGCTGTGTGACTGTCAGTAATCTCAATAATGTGACTGATTGCCAGTAATTTCACACTTACTAAAAATAGTAAGTACCTCAGAATCGATGAAAACTTGCTGAGAGCCTGTTGGAAGCACACTGACAACAACGTTGAGCTCTATTTTTAATTTATTCACTTTGTTCGACCTTGGACTGACCAAGAAAGATAAAACCCTAATTTTCAGACTTGGTCAATTTTACGCTTAAGCTCAGAGACAGGCACAATCCTCGAAAGGCAGACATCAGAAAAGAGACAGAGAAGGAGAGAGAGAGAAAACCCAAGCCAAAAGACCAGAATGAAGCAAAAATTAGGGGGTCTCCATCTTGAATGGGGCGATGTGTGAAAAGGTCACAACATCTGGCGACTCCACGGGAAAGTGTTGAAAAACACTTTAAGAATTGAACTTCGATTAATCTTCCTCAAACCATCATACAGAAAGGACACTTACTCAAAAAGGGAGAAGAATCCGATATTGGATCAGAACACTTTCATCTAAAACCCTGTGAGTGTGTGCATTTGTTCCATCTCTAAACCATCTCGACTTCCAGAATCGGCCGCAGCAGGTTATATAAATATCTTCACTTCAAAAGCATCCTGGACATTGCCTCATTGCCAGTCAGGCGTCCATAGCCCTGACGAGGTTATTGCTACAATTTTCACAAATATTGCTCCACTGCCGGCCGGGTGTCCATAGCCCCGGTGGAGTTATTCGTACGTTCCCAAAACCAATATTTCATGATATTTTCTTTTACTTTTCATTTTCTCATTTTTTGTTTTCAGATATTTCTTTTAAGCACATTTTCTTTTCATCATTTGATTTCTCCGTCAATCCCTCAATTGGCTGGCAGGCAATGAAGCCTCCAATGGGTTTGAGAATTGTAGTGGCGCTGAAGCAAGATGTAAAATTTTCACCTGCTAAGACCTTTCCCAAAAAACCAAAATGACTCAGAATGGAAATAGGTAAGATTTTTAAGGTCTTTAGATTCGTGTGTTAAGACACAATAACGGGTTAAGCTCCCAAGACGAGTTTGATCCAAGCTGGATGATGACAAGAGGAAAACAACCTTAGTCCCTTTTCAAAAATTTGCACAAATTCCAGTGGAAAGAAACCACGTTGTGAAGATTAAAACCATCATCACCCCTTTCGCAACGGGGAAACCCTAAAATCCTTGCACATTCCAAACCAAAACCACTTGAGCGGACAACTCAAGGGACGGAAACGCCAAACCAGAAACCCAGAGGGCAACAAACCAAAACCAAAACAAAGGAAAACAGGAAAGCAAACGGAAAGCAAACGAACGGGAAAGCAAACCTAATCTAACTATATTACAAAGCAGGCTCTCGGAGAGAACCTAGGACTGGAAATAATGCTTGAGGAACTGTCCGTTGACGGGCAACGGGACATCCTCTCCTGTCAGTGTACGCAATCTAAATGCATTATCTCCAAGGATTTCAGAAATCTGATACGGGCCCAACCATAACTTATCAAACTTGTCGTGATCACCTTTCTTCTCGTGGGCCTTGTCCCAATATAAAACCAAGTCAGAAATCCTGAACGACTTGATCTTAGCTTGTTTATCGAACCATCTCTTCACCACTGCTTGGTGTTTTGCCAGATTTTCAAGCGCTTCATCTCTTTTCTCTTCTAAGTGCATCAACTGAGACAATCTTGTTTGAACCTGATCTTCTCCTTCGAGGTATTCTTGAATGAACTGGAGGGTTGGTATCCTCAATTGTACTGGAAAAACTGGATCCTGTCCGTAGACCAAGTGGTATGGAGATGTTCCCAAGGAACTCTTTGTTCTTATCCTGTCTGCCCATAGAGCAAACCTCAGCTGCGTGTGCCAATCTTTCGGATTCTTATCCAATAACTTCTTAATGGCGTTCAACAAATTCTTGTTCGTGGACTCTGCTAGTCCATTCCCCTGCGGATAATAGTTGGAGGAAAACTTCAGTGTAATCCCGTATTCAAAGGCCCAGTTGGAAAACTTTAGCGATGAGAAAGCTGAACCATTGTCGCTGACCAAGACATGAGGGCATCCAAATCTTGTCACAATGTTCTCCTCAAGGAACCTGATGACTACATCTGACGTGCACTGCTTCAAAGCCTGAGCTTCTGTCCATTTGGTGCAGTCGTCTGTTGCTGTCAAAATATATCTATGCTGGCCTGACGATGGCGGATTGATCATACCAATGAAATCCAATCCCCACTTTGCAAACGGTCTAACCTCAATCATTGGTTGCAAAGGCATGGCGGGATGCCTTCCTCTATTTGCTGCCGTCTGACAGATGTGACAGGCTTTCACGTGTTCATATGTGTCTTTGAAAAGCGTGGGCCAATAATATCCAGCTCTCAGGATTTGATGAGCTGTGGCTAAACTTCCTCCATGTCCAGTTCCAAACTTCTCGTGAAAGTGTTCCATTAACTGCTTTGCTTCTTGTCTTCCTACACATCTCAAATAAATTCCTTCATAGTTCCTCCTGTAAAGAACTGATCCTTGAAGCATAAATCTTTGGCTTTTCATTCTTAAAGCTCTTCGTTGTACTAGATTCAAGTGGCGAGGACATCTGCGATTCAGCAGGTAATAAACTGTGTCATCGTACCATTCTCTGGGAGACACTTCTTCCAATACATATGTCTGCTGAACTAGTTCTGGACCAACCATTGCGATTGTTTGAGCCAAAGCCTGTCCCCGGACCAACTTCATCGGTTGTATTTCAATATCATATTCTTGCAGAGTGGCGACCCACTTACCTCTTCTTTCTCCTAACTCATTCTGCATCAGCAGAGTTTTCACTGTGGCGTCAGGAACAATTGCATGGACCTTACTTCTCAGGATATAATGTCTGAATTTCTTGACGGCCTTTACTAAAGCGTACGCCTGCTTCTCAATGCTTGGATATCTTAACTCTGCTTCTTTCAAGGGTGCACTCATAAAAGCAATTGGATGCTCATCCTTTTCTTCTGTTCTTTGAGTCAACACTGCGGCGCAGGTGTGCTCTGAGGCAAATGAATACAGATAGAAAGGCTTTGTATGGTCTGGGCTGACACGCACTGGGGTATCCACTATAGCTTGCTTAATTTCATCAAAAGCCTTCCTAGTTTGTGGGGTCCATTCAACCTTTGCATCCTTCTTCAGCATCTCATTTAGTGGCCTCACTATTTCAGCAAACCTAGTTATAAACTTTCTCACAAAATTGATCTTGCCGAAGAATGATCTCAATTCTTTTTGACTACCGGGTACACCAATCCTTGAAATAGCTTCACTACGCTCGGGGTCAATTGATATGCCCTTCTCTGAAATCACGTGGCCCAATAACCTACCTTCTGTGACACCAAATATACATTTCTTAGCATTTAGAGAGACACCAAATCTTCTGCATCTCTGAAATATCTTTCTTAAATCTTCAACATGGTCTTGTTGACGTGGTTTTTGAGACCGCACCAACACAGAATAAAGTCTCCCAACGGATGCTCTATCCTCTCTTGAACAAAGTATTCAGCATGCTAAGATTGCGAGTAAGATCATGCTTTCAACTCCAAGGTTCCTTAAGTGCGAATAGGCTCAGTTTGGCTCGATGTGATATTGCTGGTATGTCAAGGGGACTTACACAATTGTTCGGCGGCTAACAACAAACGGTAGATTAAGGGCTTTCGTGTGATTCGAATGATTTTACGCGTATGATTTGGCAATATAGCTTGTTCTCCTAAAACTAATCGGAAATGTGCGGAAAGTAAAGGGGTATAAGGCCTAAGGAATTTATATGCTACTCTAAATGCAAGATATGTGGGGCTTCGTTTCGATAGACTTCAACCGGATTTCACCTAGCCTCCGTCGGACAGCCTCAGTAAAATCGGTGCAATCTTCAAAGGGGATAGCAAAAGATATTCAAGTTATAGTTTAACATGCATACACCATCACAACGACGCATATAAGCATATAAACCATAACCGAAGTTAGACTTAATGTAATGTCCAGTTGACCACGCAAGGCAGACTTATCATCAACAAGCCGCTAGTGGTATGGAATAAAGCGAAGCTATCTCAATAAAACACCACACACCGAAGTAAGCTACTTGCATGAATTCAATCTACTTGGATACGAAAGGAAGAAGAAACCTTGCTAGCATTTCATGACAAGACGAATTCCATCATCAATGAAAAGATCTATTATCATAAAATGTGTTACACAACAATTTCTTCAAAAGTTTTCAAAGGGAAAACTTTCTCTCTTCTCCAAATTATGCAAAATGCTCTACTCTAAGCTCTCTCAATGTCTACTCTGATTCTAACTTTCTAATCTTCTAATTCTAATCTGATGATTTACAAATGAGGGGGACTCCCCCTTTATATAGCTAGCCAAGTCCCAAAACACGGCTAGGGTTACAATACATAGAGTGGCTAAAATCGTGCCACCTCAGCCCTAAATAATATTGCCCTAAAAACCGCCACAGAGGAGAGTGGGGTAATAAATGCGCCATAATGTCCACCATCATCCTTCTAGAAGATTCCATTTGTAGACGCGTTCACACTGTTCTCGATCTTCTTTCTTGGCGTTGTTCTTTTGATTTCTTCCACTTGAGGGTCTTCATCTTTGTCACTTTGAGTTATACTAAGTCTTAACACTTAGCCATTTTCTTGCAAATTTTCCTCCTTCGAGATTGAAACTCGTATCTTCATCTTCCTCGTGCCTTCACTTCAAGTCATCGTGCTCTGGCCTCAACATTTCTCCTGCAAAACAAGCAAGGAGAGAGGTATTAGAATACTTCATGATATAAACTTAACTCACTTACCTGATTTTCATGCTCCAATTTTCAAGCGCTCATCGCCAACTTTGTGTTCAAGTTCATGCTTTAGACAAATTTCCTCTTTGAGAAATTCATTTCACCTGCTAGAGCTCTGACAACCTTGATTTTATTCAATTCTGGCCCAAGAAAACTATCTTCACGGAGGATTGAAGCAAATTCACCTAGGCAGTTTCTTTCAAATTCATCGTCTAGAGAATTTCACATTGAAAATACGTTTTCTTCACACTTGCCTTAGAAAATTTTTCAAATTTCCCTTAGGAAATTCATCAACCTGGTGCCCACTTAAAATCTTCACCCCAAAATCCTCGGCAAGCTGTGGAAGACCTTAAAATCAACTCCTCATCAATAATCTTCGATACCCAGAAGAAAATTTTCAACAGAACACGTCGAACTCATGGGTGCACGACGAACGGGTTCATTTAATTTTCTTGAATTTTGAACCTTAGAAAATATTCTTTCATCAAATTTATTCTCGTTCTTCGATCCCCTCTGAGAATTTTGCTCTGACTTGGAAAATTTTATTCCTGCACTGCCAATCACTGACTTTACCTGTGGCAACTCATCACCTTTGAAAAATTTTCTAACACTTCACCAGACTTCTGGGCGTATTTTCTAAGGAAGAAAATATTTGCCTTAGAAATATTTAAAATCATCACTTGCACTCTTGAAAAATTTCCCTTAGAAAATTCCATTTGTTTGCCAGTGGAGGAGAATTTCTTATCAACTTCATTTAGAAAAATTCTATTCTCGGAGGCGCCTTGTACATTTTATCTTCACTTGCCACTTGCAAACACTTCACACCTTAGAAAAATATTCCAACGCCTAGGCAAATTCTCCAACACTTAGAAAATATTTTATTCCCACTTGAGGCGCCTAGCACACTTCATTTTATTTCACACCTTGGAATATTCTCTTCACTTGAAGCTTCAACATCTTAGGAAGAAAAATCTTCATCACATCATCTTATACCACGCCTAGCATTTTCATTTTCCATCACTCACCACCTTGCAATATTTCTCACACATATCAACTTGGGCGCATATCACTTTGAAGAGGGGATTTAAAAAAAAAAAATCACGCCTTAGCATATCCTCAACACCTTTTAGCATTCACACTTTTGGCGCATCTAACACTTGAAAAGGCATAACGCCTAGTATCTACCAAACTCTCACCACGCCTTTGGAGTATTTACTAGCCTTTTACTACACTTTAATCACATTTCACCCTATTCACCACCCTCTATTCACTTATTACACCTCAAACTAGGCGCATTTCCATGTAGGCAAAGGATATGCGCATTTTGCTTGTGTAGAAGGAATCTTTTCAACGCCTTGACCTTGTGACTCTTGAGCTTGTCCACGTTTGTCTTCACATGCCCTCTTTTGGGCGCATTTGATGCCTTGTGAAGGATAAAACTTGGCGCATTCTTCCTATGGAGGTGGATGAACTTTCAAACGCCACCCAACAAGTGGCTCTTCACCTTCTCAGTTTTCGTCTCTACATGCCTTGTTTTGGGCGCATTTCATGCATGAAGGAGGATGGGCGCATTTTGCCTATAGTGGAGGATGAAACATATACTTAGAATATTTTTCATGCTTGAACATCTTGAGTTGGGCGCATTTGATACTTGATGAAGGATAAAAACTTTTGACTTTCATTGACCTTTCTCTCCCTTGGGCGCATTTCACCATAGGAGGAGGATGAACTTCTTACTTAGAAAAATTTTGAGCTCCAGCTTTTCCTTGAGGGCGCATTTTAGCATGTGTGGAGGATGAGAGTTATACTTAGAAAATTTTAAAACTTTCTCCTGAGTTCCCTTGGGCGCATTTTGCTATGCCAACAGGATAAACCTTGTTGACTTTCATTGACCACTTGTGCCTTGGGCGCATTTGGAGGTGGCAGGCGGATTTTTAATGCCTTAGAAAAAATCTTCAAACATCTGAAGGCAAGCTGGGCGCATTTTCAAGGTGGTGGAGGATAAAGCTCCAGACTTAGACATTTTTCTCGTTTCTGCCGGTTTCTTCATGCCTTACTATAAATAGTAAGCCTCTTAATTTTTACACCTCCAAAGCCCAGATTGATTTGAAATTTTGCACACTGCATCCTTATGACCTCGTTGTTCTGTCGACACTGCCATTTTTAGCTGACTTGCTATTTTAGCATGTTCCTGAAGGTGGCTTACTATAAATAGTAAGCTCATGTTTCTGATAGCTCCCAAGCTCCGATCGAATTGAAATTTGAATGAGGCGACCCTCACCACGTGACCTTACTGCCGACACTGACGCATGCACTTGATTTACTATTTTTAGCATGTTTCCAATTTGACTTACTATAAATAGTAAGTGCTCCGTTTGACTCGAAATTTCGCCAGCAGATAGCCTGAAGGACGCTGATCGCGGTGGTTTACACCGGATTTTGAAGATTCTGAGTTTTTACGCCTATTTTTAGGCTCCGAAGCTGGAAACCCTAATTTGCTTTGCATGCGTATCAAATGAACTCTGTTTGCCTTCGTTTCTGCGACATTGTGATCAGCTCGTGATTCTGAAATGCTGGGTGGCGGCTGCCGGGACACACCTGCTAAAAATAGCAAGTTCCTTACTGAGTGAGAATCTCCATTTGCATGTCACACCATCGCGAAGCTCTCGAAAAACCCATCAGGAATCACCCGACATGCAAAGAAGAGCTCGACATGCAAACCCTAAAAATAGCCTCGGAAGGCTGAATCCTGAAAGTGGTCGCCTCGACTTGCATGTTACGTCATCGTGAAGGTCTCGAAAAACCCAGAAGGAATATCCAGACATGCAAAGAAAAACTCTGCATCTGGACCCTGAAATTTGCCCTGGAAGCCGGACTGCTAAAAATAGTAAGTTGTCTGTTTTCGCTCAAATTTGGCATGCAAGCAGTCTGATATACCCTGAATGCCGTGTGATGATCGAAATCTCAAAATAGCTGACAAATTGCTCTGAATTGCAGACTTACTAAAAATAGTAAGTACCTTGGAATTTGATGAAACTTGGCTGAGAGCTGCTGGAAGCACACTGACAACAATGTTAAGCTTGGTTTTCAATTTATTCAATTTACTCAACCCTGAACTGACCAAAAGACACAAAACCCTAATTCCGGACCTGGCCAAATTTCATGTTTAAGCCCAATGACGGACACAACCCCCCCCGAAAGACGGACACCAGAAAAGAGACAGAGAGAGAGAGAGAGAAACCCAAGCCAAAAGACCGGAACCGAGCAAAAATTAGGGGGTCCCCATCTGAATGGGGCGATGTGTGAAAAGGTCACAACATCTGGCATCCCCACGGGAAAGTGTTGAAAAACACTTTAAGGATTGAACCTTGATTAAATCTTCCTCGAACCATCATACAGGAAAGACACTTAATCAAAAGGGGAGAAGAATCCGATATTGGATCAAAACACTTTCATCTAAAACCTTGTGAGTGTGTGCATGCATTCCATCTCTAAACCATTTCGACTTCCGGAATCGGCCGCAGCAGGTTACATAAATATCTTAACTTCAAAAGCATCCTGGACATTGCCTCGCTGCCAGTCAGACGTCTATAGCCCCGACGAGGTTGTCGTTACAATTCTCACGAATATTGCTCCACTGCCGGCCGGGCGTCCATAGCCCCGGTGGAGTTACTCGTATGTTCCCAAAACCAATACTTCATGATATGTCTTTCATTTTCATTTTTCTCATTCTTTTATCTTGTTTTTTCAATATTTCTTTAAAGCACATTTTCTTTTCTTCCTCTGATTTCTCCATCAATTCCTCAATTGGCTGGCAGGCAATGAAGCCTCCAATGGGTTTTAGAATTGTAGTGGCGCTGAAGCAAGATGTAAGATTTTCACCTGCTTAAAACCTTTCCCAAGAAACCAAAATGACCCAGAATGGAAATAGGTAGGATTTTTAAGGTCTTTAGACTCGCGTGTTGAGACACAATAACGGGTTAACCTCCCGAGACGAGTTCAATTTCTAACTGGATGATAACAAGAGGAAAACAACCTTAGTCTTTTTCAAAAAATTATGCAAATTCCAGTGAAAGGAACCACGTTGTGAAAGTTAAAACATCATCACCCCCCATAGCAACAGGAAAACCCCAAAATCCTTGCCCATTCCAAACCAAAACCACTTGAGCGGACAACTCAAGGGACGGAAACGCCAAACCAAAAACCCAAAGGGCAACAAACCAAAACCAAAACAAAGGAAAACAGAAAAGCAAACGGAAAGCAAACAAACGGGAAAGCAAATCTAATCTAACTATATTACAAAGTAGGCTCTCGGAGAGAACCTAGGACTGGAAATAATGCTTGAGGAATCTCCCATCGTCCGGCAATGGGATATCCCCTCCTGTTCTCGTTCGTAACTTAAATGCATCATCTCCCAGGATCTCAGAAGCTTGATCGGGGTCCAACCATGATTTGTCGATCCATCCGTTCATGACCCTTTGATATTCAGCCATACCTTCCAAAGCCTCATCTCTTCTTTCCTCCAACTGCATCAACTGGGACAATATTGTTTGTATCTGGTCCTCTCCCCAATTGACTTCTTCACAGTCTTCTTCTAAAGTGACTTGTTGAATCATCTCCGGGACTTGCTCTGAGGAGGTCTTACCTATGGCACCTGTGTTCTCCGAATAGAAAGCTTCGTAAATGGGTAACGATAAGTCTCTGATGGGGGCACTTTCTGTCTCTTGCTTTACATCTTTTAACATAGAATCTTTGAACGTCTCTTCATTCTCATTCCTACTTGAATCATTTTCAATCAACACTTCGATGAAGGCAGGGGTATCCCCTGAAAACCTCTCTCCCTCCGAGCTTTGCAGTGTGAGGACTTCTTTCTTAACAGGCTTGTACGTACCCAAATCAGTTTCCATGAATAAAACATCACTATTTTCACCACATTCTGTAATCATTAATTTGAGCCGTGGTGTACTTTCGATCTTTATCTGATTCGGAACTCCCTTCCAAGGCAACCACATGTGGGAGAAGTCAGTCGCAATGTATCCATTCAATTTTCTGGACCAATCTCTGCTCAATAGCATGCCATAACCATCCGGTATATCCACAACTGATATGTCGATGCGACTCTGAATTCTGGGATCCGCCGCTAGCTGCATATGAATACCATTTAATTCCCCTACAACTGGAACTTCAGTCTTATCCAGCTGAGTCACCTTCTTGTTGGTCTGGAGCGGAATTATACCCAACGCCTGACATACCTTCAAAGGCATGACATTACTTGATGCACCGGAGTCGATCAAACAATTGTGTAGTAACTTTCCAAAAATTCTAACTGAGACCAGAAACGGGGCTGGCTCACCCCTCCCCTGATAAAATACCACTGGCTTCTTCCTTTCATCTACTGAAGCATTCTTCTTTTCATCCTTTTTGTCTACTGAAGCTTGATTGTCTTGAACAACCTGTCTTGGATTTTGCGTTTGCTCCGCAGGAATATTGAACCGTTTCTTTTTATCTTCGATCCATGACTTTTCAGGAGCGTTCAAAGAACCTTGTACCATACCTATGAAGTTCTGAGGCTGTTGTGGAGCTTCCCAAGTGTCAAATGGAGCGTGAGGCACTTCTTCTACCATGTTCGTGCTCTGCGCAGGACGAGACTGTGTGTTCACAGGGGAATTCCTTGATGAACTCGATATTTCTTGGGAAGTATCCTTCACAAGAGGCGTTTCATACACACTTCTCAAAATTGTGTCTCGAACCTCTGAAATCTTCATCAACTCATGTAAGGGGAGACTAACCTTCATCCTTTTGAATTCTTCTAACACATAAGAGCCAAGTCTTTTCACGTCCTCTCTAGGAAGACTCTCCTTTTGTCTTTGCTCAACTTGATGAATTGGCTGCTGAATAACTTGTTGTCCTCCTCCGCCTTGCGTTACATTCTGCCGTCTATACTCTGGAGAATCTCTTGGTAAACCTGGATTATTGCTTGCGTTGGGATGTGGCGGAGTTGTAAAATTATTAGGAGGTATTGATGATGTAAGTGGCTCTTTCTGATGATAATTCCTTTGATACACTTTAGGAGCTTCACCTCTAGTAGTTTGAAAAGCTTGTACCTCCCTACTTCCTTCCACCAAGACACTGTTGTTGAGAGGCAGAAAAATATAACCATCTCTATGAAGAGGCTCTTCCGGTGATGCATATGTGGCGTGAACTTCTGACGGTACTTGAAACTCTGGCATCCCCACGGGAGCATTTGATGAAGCTGATGGAAATTGATGAGTAACTGGCGGGGGCGTGTAACTCTGAAACTCAGGCGGAAAATTGCAATCCTCTATTATCAATGCTTGATCATATCTAGGTGTTGGGACTAATTCATATCCTGTGATTGGAGGGTTTTCTGTGACCCCTGCATTACTTGCTTCACTCTTGAGAATACCAGCCACAACTTGGAATTCGTGACACTGAAGTTCAGAGTGCTGGTTCGTGTTATGTAACCTACACCATCCTGACGAGGCAGTTTCGGCCATATAAATTCTATCTGCAGGACGGTTTTCAGGAGGTGGCGGATTATCTAATGGTGACGGAACACCTCCATTGTTGGGCCCAGTATTCCATGACCTCTTCTGAAATCCTTGATTGTTATTTCTATACCCATGACTATTTTCATGACTATATCCTTGATGGGTATCTTGATGACTTGGAGGATTATGCTGATATCCTCGGTTAGCACCTTGGTGTGCCTGATAATTTCGTGGCATAGCTTGTGTTTGATTATTTTGATTCTTGAGGTGTGTCACCTCAGCTGACAGCCTCTTCACTTGTTCTATCAAATCTTTCATTTCATCTTTCTCCTCTGAAGTTTTCACTGGCGGCACTGTGTTTTGGAGATAAACAGGCTGTGTGACTTGCGTCTGGGACAAAGGCATCCCAGGATGGAGAACTAACTGACTTGATGGTGCTTGCACTTGATAAGCTGGCTGTGGGTTCGCATTTAGCGCTGGAACTTGTTGATTCCATGTTGAGCCGAACATTGGCATTTGATTGTTTGTCGTACCTAAGCCAGTATAGAGCACGGGCCCAGTTATATTTTGTCCTAAACCTTGACTTACTTCGACAGCTTTAGCGTAAGCTTGATTTATATTTGCTGGAGTGGGGTGAGATCTTACAAACATTGCAGTCAAAGGATCAAGTGCTGAATAGTAGCTTTCTCGAGCGTCATCAATGACATAAGGAGTGCGTAACCTATTGAGGGCCTTTTGGAATCTATTGTTGAATGCATGAATGGGCTCTTTGTCTTGTCTTCTCACTTCTGCAAATTGACGATAAAGCTCTACAGGGGTGGCTGGTATACCAAACTTTCCGATGAAGGCCTCCTTCATCTGCTCCCATGTCCTTATAGACCCCACTGGTAGGTGAATGAACCAAAAGTGAGCCTCTTCTCCCAAAGAATATGGAAATAATCGGCAAGCCACGTCGGCATACCCAATCTGCCTATTGCGTAGGTGACCTTCAAACATCTTGATATGATCCTCGGCCGTGTAGTTAACATCATTGGCAATGAACTTAGGACAAAAATTTTCAGGATTCTTTGGCATCTCATGGTAGTCTTGAAACTCTAGCGGAGATGGGTTAGTAACCAACCATGTAGCACCGTTTGGAGCGGGTTGACCTCCTTGCTGACCTCCTGGTTGACCTCCTGGTTGAGCCATTGCTTGAATTGGTAGTCGCCTTTGATACACAATCACTTGGGCTGGCTGTTGTACAACAACTTGAACTTGTTTTGGCTGAGCGAACCTCGAAGCACTAGGTGGAGTTTTGAATAAGTTTGAAATTTCTTCTCCGCTTTCTTCGCTTGATTGAACTTCTTCGTTTGATAAAAATTCTTCACTTGACTTGACTTCTTTGCTTGAATGAACTTCTTTCTTCTTCCTTGATCTCGTAGGTAGCTCTAACTCCACAAAATCTTTATATGAACTGGGCGTAGACCTCAAGATTCTCTTCAACTTGTCTGGCGAAAATGAAGTGATACGATCCAGGATGTACTGCTTCTTTTAGTGGCTGCGCGCGAGATTCTTCAATCCTGAAAGAACACCATCTTGTCTCATGATAATCTTCTCCAATGGAACTCTTTGTGTACTTCAAACCCTTTCTACTTCAACACAACTGTATGCTGTAGCTGTTAATCGCCCTCCTTCTAGCGCCAATTCTGTTGACGTGCTAGGAGGAGAGGCAAGCATAAAATGAATGATAACCGAAGCAACGTGTTCTTTCCTCGTTCAGCCCTCCTTCTAGCGCCAATTCTGTTGACGTGGTTTTTGAGACCGCACCAACACAGAATAAAGTCTCCCAACGGATGCTCTATCCTCTCTTGAATAAAGTATTCAACATGCTAAGATTGCGAGTAAGATCATGCTTTCAACTCCAAGGTTCCTTTGAGGCATTAGGCCTGGGCCATTCGATGTGATATTGCCGGTGTATGTCAAGGGACTTACACGCAATTGTTCGGTTTACTAACAACAAATGCGACTAAGGGCTTTCGTAGATTCGAATGGGATTTTACGCCGTGATGATTTAAGTAATATAGCTTGTTCTCCTAAAACTAATCGGAAATGAAGTAAAAGGGTATAAGGCCTAAGAAACTTATTCTACTCTAAATGCAAGATATGTGGGGCTTCGTTTCAATAGACTTCAACCAGATTTCACCTAGCCTCACGTCGGACAGCCTCAGTAAAATCGGTGCAATCTTCAAGGGAAATAGCAAAAGATGTTCAAATTATAGTTTAACATGCATACACCATCACAACGACGCATA